>JBAKBP010012670.1:0-66335 GCA_037953745.1 Lithodes maja | reverse complement strand
CTCCTCCCTGACTTCCTCCTCCTGCAACCTCTCCACCCTCCTCACCATTCCACCCTCCTCTCGCCTCCCTCCCGCTCTCCTCACCCACTTCTGTTGTATCCTAACCTTAGCTACCACTACATTATGATCAGACAGACCCCCTCCAATACCCCTATACACCCTAGCATCCATCACAGATTTCTTCATTCGTTCATCCACACATACATAATCAATCAATGACTTTCGTTCCACCACTGTCTTATCCTTCATCGTCAACATCCGTTTCCACGTGTACCTGTGGATCATTCTGTGTCGGAAGAAGGTGTTGGCTATCCACAGCCTCCTCCCCACACATACGTCCACAAGTGCACTACCATTCCCATTCACCTCTGATGGTACCCCCCACCCTCCCACCACTCCCTCAACTTTCCTATCACCCACCTTACCATTCATATCTCCAATCAGAAATATTCTTTCGTTCTTGTCAAACTTCTCCAGGCACGCCTCCACATTCATCCAGAACTCCTCTTTCTTTCTTTCAAGTATATCCTCTGTCGGGGCATACACGCATACAATCACCCACGTTTGTATTCCTACTTTCATTCTCACCCACACAATCCTTGAACCCACAGACCCATACTCTCTTACACATTCCTTCCATTTGCTACTTACAAACAAACATGCACCTTCTCTCGCTGTTCCTTCACTCACTCCAGCACACACACCCATTCCACACTCCCACTCTCTCACATCTGAACCTTTCCATTTGGTCTCTGTCATTCATACATCCAGCCTGGCATTCACTAACACTTCCAGAACCTCTCTCTCTTTTGTGCCATCATTCATGCCACTAACATTCCATGTAGCCATTCTCAGAATGTCCGAAGGCATGTCCTTAGTCGGTCGTGGTTCGTCAACGTTGGTTCCGTCCGCATCCGAGGCTGTTCGTTCGTTTTTTTTTTGCTTAGATATTTTTTCCGGGTGGGGGTCGCAAGCCCACCGACCCAACCTCTTTAGTCGCCTCTTACGACACGCAGAAGGCACGTGGGGCATATTCTATTCCCTAACCCCCAGGGTTCCTAAGCTGCATTATATCGTCTAAATATAGCTAGAATAAAATATAACACACGTCGCTGGTACTCAAAGGGTTAAGGGTATATTTGGAATAGGCACGTCGTTGCGATTCGAATGGTATATGTATTATTTAATTTTGGAATATTGTTGTGCCCATGAGGGCCCTTCCAAAGTTTGGAAAAAAACAAAAATCACCCATAGACGAGGTATCTATGTATGGATTTTGCTCAAATTTGTATCACATATACACGTTGACCCGCTGAATCCATTGGTGCCATCAGAATTGAAATCGGAATAACTCACGGTTTTTAAGGGGTAAGTATTTTTTTGGGGGGATCCCTTTCTCCTTCATATTATTTAGACCCATAAATGTTGATATGTGACGTTCGCCGAGATTGCTAACTGTATATAATTATGTTTACGTGCATTACAGTTTACTATATATACAGGTATATATATATATATATATATATATATATATATATATATATATATACTGTATATATATATATATATATATATATATATATATATATATATATATATATATATATATATATCGGAGAGAGGAGTGTTCCTTGGGAACCGTATCTTCAGCAGGAATAGAAGAACAAAGTACGCTACGAGCAGTTCCATACTTTATTATCAAACGTTTCGACATCACACTGGTGTCATCTTCAGTGGTCTACAAATCAAAAGATAATATTACAAATATGAAAGCTTTAAAGCTTATTGAAAATAATTAGAACATAACAAAAACAAAAACAAAATATATATATGGGGCAGAATGATAAGGTTAATACAAAGGAGGGGTAATTTAAACAAAGTTAAGCGGGTGCGATGATACAGTAGAGTTAAGGGAGGGTTTTAATTTTGAAATATAGAGGGATTCTAAAACTCTAATATCAACACGTTGACAGGAATCCAAAATATCAAAATGATCCTGTTTCACACCAAAACCACAAGATATAGCGTGTTCCCGTACAGCTGAGTAAGAAGGCGACTTGAAAGGCAGACCTGTTCTACTAGACTGACCTATGTGCTCGTCAATTCGTGTTTTAAAAGCTCGGTATGAGCTTCCAATATACCCTGCCTGGCAGCTAGGGCAAGCGAACTTGTAAATAATTGACGAACGAAGGTCAGTGGGTAGTCGATCTTTAAACTTAAAAAATGAACCAATTTTAAATATATTCTTATGAATGAAGCTGAAAGTAATTTGCGGGTAAAATTTGAGCAAATATCTTCTTAAATTATTTTCTATTTTACTCGAGACTTCGCCTAGGTAAGGAATGACTAAAAATATCTCCTCCTTTCTAACTGTCGGAATGCTATGTTTTGGTTGGTAAATTCTACACAAATAATTATTTACAATTTTATAAAAGATGTTGGTACTATAATATATATGTTTCTAGTCTCTCAGTGGGGATCGAACCATCGACCATCAGAACGATAGCCTTGGGATCCTTGGTCCCTTACTCTTTCTCTGTTATGTGAACGACATGGAACTGAGCGTCTCATGTAAATTATTACTGTATGCAGACGACAGCGTGCTCCTGGTTTCAGGAAAAGACCCAATAAGTATTGCCGCTTCACTTTCCAAAGAACTAGAATCATGTAGTGAATGGCTAGTGGACAATAGACTATCTCTTCACGGAAGACGGAAGACGGAAGCCATCTTATGTGGAACAAAACGCAAACTGAAAGACATTGTGGGCTTCTCGGTCAACTGTAATGATATTCCTATAACAACAGTGTCACAAGTTAAATATCTCGGACTAAAACTGAACGCGAGTTTGTCAGGTGAAACAATTTTGGAATCTATCCTGAGTAAGTGTAGAGCACGTATAAAATACCTGTATAGACAGGTGGGATGCTTGCCCGCGGCGACCAAAAAGACCCTCTGCCAAGCGCTTGTTCAATGTCATTTTGACTATTCTGTGTCATCCTGGTACTCTGCATCATCTAAATCAGCACAGCACAAACTTCAGGTCACTCAAAATAAAATGGTTAGGTTCATGCTGAACCTAGGACCCAGATCACATGTTGGCCAGGAACAACTTCAGTCACTAGGTATGCTCAATGTCGCTGACAGGGCCAAACAAATCAGGCTCACTAATGCCTTCAAAATTTTCTATGACAGAGCTCCAGAGTACCTAAAGAATGATTTTGTTAAAGCAAATGAGAGGAGTGGACATAATACAAGAAACAGGATGTTTAATTTTAAGGTCCCGAGAATCCAAGGACAGGGTAAGCAAACATTCTTCTTCACCGCCATCAAAGACTGGAACGACCTACCCCAGTCAGTCCGTGAAAAGAGAACACTGTATTCCTTCAGACGTAGCCTGAAGGAACACCTGAACCGGACAGCTGCGAGAAGGGAGCACCAAGCTTATGTCTACTACTAAATGCGACATAAGAGATAGACAAACCAAACTGAAATGATTACTGATTACGGATTACTGATATTTACTATAGGATGTAAGGTATCTTAAAATAACCCCCTAGAAATACTTTTTCTAAAGTATCCATTTCTTTATCCTCCCCTTTTTTCCCCAGCTAACCTAATCCCACAAGGACCCCAATGGAAATACGCCTAACGGCCTTATTGGGCTATCCTTAGTTGGAATTATGCAAGGCTGGTACATGTCATATTTGTAACAAACTATGTGGTACCAACTCTGTAAATTGCTAACTGAATAAATATTATTATTATTATTATTATTATTATTATTATAGCCGACGCTTTAATCAATTACACCTAACATAAATAGGATAGAAGGCTGAGTGTCTTTTAGACTGCCGTGGTGTAATTGATTAAAGCGTCGGCTATCGTTCTGATGGTCGATGGTTCGATCCCCACTGAGAGACTAGAAACATTTAGTGGCTCACGTGTATTTGTGATATATTCTCAATATATATATATATATATATATATATATATATATATATATATATATATATATACGGTATGTATATACAGTATATATATAATTCCTCTCCTCCTTAATAGCTTGCTGAATTTTCTGTGGTGTTGTTTTTCTTTTGTATTACATTACTTCCTGTCTCGTATTTCTCTCCTTCCTTCCTTCCTTTCAAGCCTCTTGTTTTCTTCTTTTATAGTGCCCTCTTTTAAGCTTCACTCCCCCCCCACCCCCTCTCTCTCTCTCTCTCTCTGTCAGATACACAGGCGCGTACTAACACACACACACATATATAACATAGTTTCAAAGCACGGTATGACAAACATATCTTAGGAGGCGGGAATTAACGAGCATGCTCACTCCCGCAAATACAACTAGTGTAAGTACAACTAGTGTAAGTACACACATATATAACTGTCTTGATAGCGTAATGCATAGTGCACGGAATTTCGTTGTGAGTATCCTAGGTTCGAGTCCTCGGAGTGCCACATGTATTTGTTGATATCATTAATTGAGTTTAGATGTGAAGTTGGTTGGTGTAAAAAACATAATAGGCATATTAAATACCTACTGTTAAGTATATTGTATAAGTAACTTTGGATAACAAATATGTTGTATCCTTTCTGTGTGTCTGTCAGTTTCCTACGGTTACATATTATGAGGGCTGAGGGCTGGTCCTATCCAGAGTGAGGCTTGGCATCCTCTACCCAACTTTAGCTGTTTTTCTCTTTCTCTGTTCCTGTACTACTTTTCCTAGTTCGGGGGCGGGTGGTTAGGAATCCTCTCGTGTAAAATTCACCTACTAGACAAGACATAGTAAGGGGCGAGAGCACGCAAAAACGCGAAATTGGTCCCGACACCTAAAAATTGGAATGTTTAATGTTTTTTCCGTTCGGGCTATGTCTTGAGTCGGTCACTCCCAACAATGGGGTATGTGCCTGAGTATATACATACATACATACATGCATATATACATACAGTACATATAAACATACATACATAGACACATACACACATACATACAACATACATGCATACATACATAGATACATACATACATACATACATACATACATACATAGATACATACATACATACATAGATACATACATACATACACAAACATATTCTGTCTATTTCCTGCATGTTCCCCGTTAAGGAGAGATGGGTCGCTTTTCTGGTCCCCCTTTTTCCTCATGTTTAGCCCTATTTATTTTCAGATTTTAACACGTTCGGCCCATTAGTTTGGCGATTTTAAGATGAATCACCCTATTTCTTTGTCACTATTAAGACTTATCATGTCATTTAGGTATCGATGTTTTCCTGGCGAGCGGTAGTGAGCCTCTAATTTAAGAGGAACCGGCCTTCGGCCAGGAAATGTTTCTATCGGAAAATGAAAATGTTTATCTTGAAGGAAGGTCTTGGGCAGGTTCATATTTAAGCTTGATGGATGTCTACTGAGGAAACTAAAATAATTATAAAATAATACATACATGAGCAAATTATTAAGCCTATCCCCCCGTTAATTCTGTTCACTGTAATATTCACCCTTTGCAGTACATATTCTGTCTATTTCCTACATACATACATACATACATATATATTATTATTACATACATATACATACTCTCAAAGTAAATACTTCTGCGCTGTCTATCTCTCCCTTAATTCTACTGACTATCCAAATGTTTTTGACTATCTAACTTCTAAATTGGAACACATTCTATCCATCTTTCCTCTCGCAGAAATCTCCATCTTAGGAAATTTCAGTGTTCACCACCACCAATGGCTCTCCTCTGCTTCCACTGACCAACCTGATGAACAAGTCTACATCTTTTCTATCTAAAACGACCTAGAGCAGTTAGGCCAGCAACCCACCTGTATCCCGAATCGCTTCGAAGATCGGTCCAACATTCTTGACTTATTTCTAACCTCTAACCCTTCTGCTTATACTGTAAATCTTTTGTCTCCTTTGAGCTCCTCCGACCATAAACTAATATCTGTCACCTGTCTTATCTCTCCAGTACGGCCACCCAATCCTCCCAACTGGCGGCGCTTGTGGCATTATGGCGCTGCCGACTGGGAGGCTCTTCAGCAGTACTTCTTTGATTTCCCATGGAATTACTTTTGCTTCCGTGGCCGGGGACCCTCAAAGAGTGCTGAACGCATTACCAAGGTAATCCTCTCGAGCATGGAAGGATACATTCCATTTTCTTTCTCTCAGTCTAACACAAACAAATCTTGGTTTACTCACGCTTGTTCTACTGCTGTCCGCAACAAGGAGGAAGCAGTCAAACGGTACCAACGCCTTAAGACTCATGAATCTCATTCTTCCTATGTTTCTGACCGGAATCAAGCCAAATCTGTTCTTCGACTTACCAAACACTCTTTCATTAATAATAAATGCACTGAACTATCCAACTCTTGCTCTTCTCAAGCTTTCTGGCATCTAGCCAAAACCTCTCCAACAATTTTTCTTCCTCGTCTGTCCCTCCCCTTTTCCACTCTGATGGCATAACCATCACTTCTTCCTCTGACAAAGCTGAACTCTTCGATCAAACTTTTGCTAGAAACTCCCTCTTGGATGATTCCGGTGCTATTCCTCCCTCTCCATCCCTCTCTCTCCTACTTATGCCTAATATCCTAATATCTTCTAAAGATGTATTTTCTACCTTCTCTGGGCTTAATACTAAGAAGGCGTACGGTCCGGATGGTCTTCCTCCTGTTGTAGTCAAAAACTGTGCTTCCGTGCTGACTCCCTGCCTAGGCAAACTCTTTCATCTCTGTCTCTCCTCTATCATCTTCCCTTCTTTGCTGGAAGTTTGCTCTCATTCAACCTGTCCCAAAGAAGGGTGACCCCTCTCAACCCTCCAGCTATCGTCCAATTGCTTTCATCTCTTGTATTTCTAAAGTTTTTGAAACTATTCTTGATTCCAAATTTCTTAAGCATTTCTCTTCTCATAATCTACTCTCAGATCGCCAGTATGGCTTCCTTAAAGGTCGCACCACTGGTGATCTTCTTTCATATCTTACTAACTCTTTGTCATCCTCCTTTCGGGACTTCGGCGAGACCTTTTCTATTGCTCTAGACATTGTGACGTTAACCACTCCGTTAGAACCGCATGGCTTGTCCTACAGTGACTCGCTAGGATCGCCAGAGCAGTGGGTGGGGCTACAGTTTATGGATTAGAGTGTGCTTTATTTCATATGAAGGCTCGTGTCATGGGCAGTCCAGAAAGGCTCTTTGTTTTGACCCATGTCAAGGCTTTATATATTTAATTGTAAAGTATATGTTTTATCATTAACTAGTAATGATGGGATCTGGGTGAGAGAGAGAGTAGAACAGAGTGAGAGGGAGCGCGCAGTGTTTTTGTCCCGCTCGATGATGTCATGGCTGGCTGCCTCGTGGGGGTTGGTTGAGAGAGGTCCTGCCCATGCTGTTAGCTCCCTTGCTAGTGGCTAGAGGACTTGTAACCACTTTTTTCCCACGCGGCTCGAGCTAGTGCGAGTATATATACAGTTCCTCGCCACTCTCTCCCTCTGATCTGGTTTCTAGAACGCATCTATCTCATCCCTTGCTACCTGTCCCCCGCTCGCACCTGAGAATCTTTTCCTCTGCCTACCTCTCTCTTTTTTCATATCTTTCACCACCTTTGTATTAATATTATACCCCCTCTGGTTAACTCTGCAAAATCAGCTTCATGCTGGCCAGTTGTATTGTGTGTTAAGGTCTGATATAACCCATGTATGTTAGTTGTTAAGATAAGTGGATCACGAAGCATTGGTTGGCATTTATATTGTTTAAGTACCGCGTCCTATAATTATTAGTGTTCTGCTGGATTAGATAATGCTAGACTAGGAGTCTGATATTATAAGGTATTGTTTCCTATGTGTGCTGGCTTTAGGAAAAAGCTGCACGACATACCTGAGAACTGGAGTTGATTGAGTAAATTCTAGTCTGTGTGCCATTGAGAGTAGAGCATGCACGAATGAGGGCTTTTTGCCTATACCATTCTGCACTGTTCTAAGCTCGTTGTTTGTCTTTGAGGTACGCCAGGAGAACGCTTAATACTTCGGTATTAAGGTTTCTCAAGAGAGCTACCCTTCATTATAACGTAATATTTGACGCACAGACTTGAGATTTGCACTAGGCTATGCAGCATGCCATGCGCACCAGTATCTCGTATCATTGACTCTAGCTAGACTTTATCAATCATAGTAGACATTAAGTATATTAAACCAAGTACTCTTTTTATGCATACCCATTTATGATTACACAAGCATTTCGCAGCCTAGTTTGATGTATTGAGACACAAACGACTTAGGCTCTTTTTGTTGATAGGAATACTGCATTGTCGTGGCGATTATTATTATTGTTGTAGTGTTTAGAATATTCTTGGCTCCGACGGCATTATATATTCTGCCTTTTTGTGTGCATAGCCTGCACGAGCATTGTTCCGCTGCCTGCCTTTTTGGGTTCCATTTCCGATACGAGCATCTTTATAGCATCTAACATTTAACCCTTAATTAGCGGCGTGCAACATAAGTCGAGTTAAATAAAGCTGGGCTATGTGGCGGCGCTCGACATATATCGTGTGGCAATTTCAGCACGTAATGTTGCTGAGAGAGAGAGACAAGTGGTGGCAGGAGAGTAGCGAGCGTATGACTGCTCCCGACCACCGCGGCGAACCTACTGACACGAATCCCACCTCCTCCCTCCCTCTCTCACTCGCTATATACGGAATTGTATGGGGAAATTGCCTAATTACATGCTTTTTGCACTCGCGTTGCACGGTTATTGCAAGAAAACTAGCCATCATAAAAGGATCGTTATGGTGTCATTCGAAAGCTCTGTTTATGCCCTTTCAGGGATAGATACTTGTTTTACGTTCTGGGTCTTATTTAGGCATGAAAATGATCACGTAAACAGCCCTATTTTGGCTAAAAACACCCCGCTGGGCGGTACATATAAATAAACCGCATAGGCCGCTCGTAAGGTGTTAAAGAAGATTCCTTGTTAGTGTTGAAGGACTTTAGTGCACTTTCTTTCATGCAGGAGTGCCTGACATTTATTGATTAAAGTAACGTAAGCTGTAACTTCTCTTACCACCTTACTTTGCATACCATAACCAAGCACCTTCGGTTATAGGTAGTAATAGGCTGTTTTCACATAACATTAAGCCTAGAGTAGACACACATTTATTGAGAGTTTGATAGCCTATTATTGCATATAGAACTCTGTAGAGTATTTGTGTTCTTTGTTTACTGGGAATATACATCAGAGGTTGGAGCTAGCGCTTTCCGTTGTAGCATTTATGCCATTACTAGTCCAATGAATAAGAGCCCTGATATATTTGAACCCCAGTCGTAACAAATGGCGACCTTACCTAGGATTTGGTGAACCTACATTTATTAGCAGGAAACATTTGTTGTTTTGGGGAATATTTTGCGGGGATCAGCAAGAATTTTTTTTTTTTTTTGCAACATAGTATAGCCCTTGAGTATTTCCGAGAATTTTAGTGTGTATATCGAGGTATAAGAGTTTGGGGTGCTTCTTTTCTGAATATTGAGGTGGGAAATTTTTGTGAGCATCATGTCTTATACCGGATCAGAGAAGAATGGAGACACAGTACGTAATGTCGAAACTGAGGAACAGCAGCATGATGGAAGGGTTAATCAGGTGAACTGTGTGGAGGATGCTAGGATATTTTTGCAATGGCCTGTTACTGCCGAGCGGTTGGAGGGTATGGGTCGGTACGGTCTTCAATGCCTGGCCACAGCTATCGGTCATGTGGGTACTAGCAACATGACCAGGGATAACTTGATAACATGTGTACTGGGCAGGGTGACTGGTGAGCGAGATGGGTTGAGTGCTCAGAGCCCTTCGGCCATGCTTCCCCTACACTCGACTCCCAGCCATCCCAGTAGTTTGCCGACCCCGAGTACGCGTCCACAGTTGGGTGGTGACTGGCAGGGTGGGTTGCCCCTGGGGGACCACCGGTAATTTCAAACATTGTAGCACCTTCACCTCCTCAAGGGTTATCTCCAGAATTATTGCTTCAGCTCGAATTAGCTAAGATCGAAGAGAGAAAGGCTATCAGGGCAGGTGAGCAGCAAATAGAGCTAGCAAAAATCCAAGCTGAGTCGACTAGGTACTGTGCCGACAGGGACGTAGAGAAGTCGCGAGTAGAGACAACGGGACAGCGACTTGATCAATGATCAATCTCTCTCGCACTTATTGAAACTGGTTCCGGTGTTTGATGAGAGTGGTGTTACAGAATTTTTCGCACGCTTTGAGAAGAAGTGCCGGGAACACCAGTGGCCAGAGAATAAATGGGCAGCACTTGTATCCTGTAGATTAATAGGCAAGGGTCTTAAAGCCTAGTATGTGTTACCTTTGGAGTCATGTATTGTGTATGAGGATCTCAAGGAGGCTGTCCTGAGGGCTTACGAACTGCAACCAGAAACGTACCGTTTGAAGTTCCGGGGTGTAACTAAGGGAAGAGATAGCACCTTTTTGGAACACGCCCGGGACTTGTCCGATGCTATGGGGAACTGGCTCCGATCTGAGAAGGTCACAACATTTGATGAAATTAAGCAGTTAATGATGTTGGAGCAGTTCTTTAAGAGCACGGGCGGTGATCTAACTTTGAACTTGAAGGAGAAAAACCCAAGAACTCTAGTCGAAGCAGCAGAAATTGCTGATCGACGGCTGTCGTTGATTCAGGGTTGCGGGTCCTCACAGAAGTACGATGTAAGTGCTAAGGACCGTTATCCTCCCCCTCCCCGGAACAATGACACATTTAAACAGAAGAGCCATGAAACTAAAACTGAATCCAAACCTTACACCACACCGTATGTGAAAAGTCAGGGGCCTTTTACATCACAGTATAAGCCGAAACCAAAATTGATGTGTTTTAGTTGCCACCAGGAGGGTCATAAGGCAAATGAGTGCCCTAGTCGACCTCCTCCGGCAGCCGTGTCTTTTGCTCACGGCATTGGAGTGTTCAAGAGGACATCGGAGTTTGTTAGAGGCATTTCTTCCAAGGTAAATACACTGCCAATGCAGAAGGATCCGGAAGGCTTATTCCCTGTCCGTGATGCCTTTAGTGACCACAGGGGACTCGGTTGTGTGGAGTGGGGGGGTAGAAGACATGAGGTGAGAATTTTGCGTGACACTGGGGCATCGCAAACACTGTTGAGAAATTTCACTGGTAAACCTGTCAATATGGCGCGGGTGGTTGTGGTTCAGGGAGTTAATGCGACAAGGTCATACCCGCTTGTAAGAATGAAGGTGGAAGTTGATGGTGTGACTCGGGACCTGGATGTAGGAATTGTGGAGAAGTTACCTGTTGGGGGCGTCGACCTCCTTCTCGGCAACGACTTTGCGGGACCTACTTCTGAGGCTCCACCCTTGGTCGTTGCCGAGAAGCCGGCCGACGTGAGTAGGGAGGAGCAGGAGTAGGTTGAGAAGTGTCCGGTGCAACCTATGGCGTGTGTTGTCACCGGAGATCTTGCATCCAGGGAGTCACATTCTGGTCAACAATCTTTAGATCAGCGGAGGAAGGGTACCGAGAAGGGGTTGAAAGTTGATGCGGTTGAGAGTTTAGTATCAACAGACCTTCTCGGGGACTCAGTATTAGGACCAAATATCGAGTCTGGAGAAGACCCAGTAACTGTTCCTGAAGGGGCAGAGGATGGGCTTAAAAAGACGAAAGAGTTGAAGGAGGACAGTGATGCACAGTCGGCAGATGTAGCAACAAGGTACCCTGACGCGTACCCTATGAGAAATGGGTCGGCGAAGACGGTGGTCCGAAGCTTGCTAGTGTATTTTTCCCGGTATGGTTACCCGCAGGGGCTTCAGTCAGTCCAGGGACCCAATTTCACTTCTAGCCTCTTTGTCCAAGCAATGCCGCAGCATGAGATTGTTGGGGTTGTGTCATCTGTGTATCATCCGGAGAGCCAGGGTGTGTTAGAGCGATGGCACTCAGCCTTGAAATCTGGGCTTCGTTGTTGTTGCTTTGAGAGTGGGAAGGATTGGGATCTTGGCCTGCCATGTGTTTTGTTTGCTGTGCGGGAGGTGCCTGGGGAGAGTTTGGGATTCAGCCCTAATGAGCTCGTCTTTGGACACCGTGTTAGAGGGCCTCTCCATATGGTTGAAGAAGTATGGGAGGGCGCAGAAAAACCTTGTTCTATGCTCAAGTGTGTCCTCAACAATCGAGAACGGATGTTGCGCAGTCTGGAGTTGGCTAGCCGTAATTTGACTAGCTCTCAGGCCCTCAGGAAGGACAGGTACGACCTCAAGGTTGAACTCAGGATGTTTCACGTGGGTCAGGAGGTGTTGATTCTACTGCCCCTTGTAGGTCACCCCTTATCCGCGAAGTACGCTGGTCCTTATAGGGTGGTGGAGGAGCTATCGGACCTGGTTTACTTGGTAGCCACTCCAGACAGACGGAAGTGCAATCAGTTATGTCATGTTAATCCCATGAAGGAGTATGGGAGGCACCCCCCTGAGCCTCTCACTGTGCTTGTGATGACGCTTAGCAGTCAAGGTGGAGAAGGAGAACGGGACAGTCAAGCTCAGGTAGAGGATAACTGGAAGGATAAGAAGTTCAAATGGGCGCCTGAGTGTGAGAAGGTGTTTAGAGAAGTAAAACACCTGTTGTGCACTCACCCGATCCTCAGGGCCCCTGACTTTAGCCTACCTTTCCAACTAGCAACGGAGGCTAGTGGTGTGGGGGCTGGTGCCGTCCTTGTGGAAAAGGACGATGATGGGCTGGAGCATCCTGTTAGTTTCTGCTCGGAGAAGTACAATTCGGCCCAGGGGAGCTGCTCTGTTGTCGAGGAGGAGCTGCTGGCGGTTGTACTTGCTCTGAGGCATTTCGAGGTCTGTGTTCCAGCCTATGGTCCGGTCATTGTAGTTTACCCAGATCATCACCCTCTCAAGTTCTTGGACCAGTTTCACAATCGGAATATGAGGCTGACCAGGTGGTCACTAAGGTTATTGGTATATAACCTGGACATACGCCATATTGCCGGTTGTGACAACGTGGTTGCAGATGGTCGTTCAAGGGTATATGATCCTGGGTAGATTGACACACGGGTTGGCTCCTGCTTTAGTTTGAATAGTATTTTGCGCTTGGTGCTTGTTGGCTCGCGGTTGTAGCCCAGCGTATTGGGTCGTAAAGCAGGAGTTGAGCGTTTGGTATAGAACAAAAAACTAGGCTTGCCCCGAAAGTGCAGCCGAAATAAACAAATTAAAAAACATAAAAAATCAAATAAAAACTCTTTCTTTGATAGTTGAATTTTTTAAGTATGTTATAGCAGTAATTCTGAGTTGCACTCCTCTCAGAATGCTGGGCTAGAGAAGCTCGCTCTTGAGGAGCATAACTACATATAATTTAACCTATGGTGTTGGGGAGGGTTATAATTTTGAAAAATGTTTTGTTGAAGAACTGTGCCAGACATTTTACTGCCGCTGGGTGACGGGAAGTGGAGATATAGCATGGGTTCTAACCATCAGATTTTTGTGAGCCTTCGGGCCTCTGAGAAAAATCTTGGGGGGGGGTGTGACGTTAACCACTCCGTTAGAACCGCATGGCTTGTCCTACAGTGACTCGCTAGGATCGCCAGGGCAGTGGATGGGGCTACAGTTTATGTATTAGAGTGTGCTTTATTTCATATGAAAGCTCGTGTCATGGGCAGTCCAGAAAGGCTCTTTGTTTTCACCCATGTCAAGGCTTTATATATTTAATTGTAAAGTATATGTTTTATCATTAACTAGTAATGATGGGATCTGGGAGAGAGAGAGAGAGTAGAACAGAGTGAGAGGGAGCGCACAGTGTTTTTGTCCCGCTCGATGACGTCACGGCTGGCTGCCTCGTGGGGGTTGGTTGAGAGAGGTCCTTCCCATGCTGTTAGCTCCCTTGTTAGTGGCTAGAGGACTTGTAACCGCTTTTTTCCCACGCGGCTCGAGCTAGTGCGAGTATATATACAGTTCCTCGCCACTCTCTCCCTCAGATCTGGTTTCTAGAACGCATCTATCTCATCCCTTGCTACTTGTACCCCGCTCGCAACTGAGAATCTTTTCCTCTGCCTACCTCTCTCTTTTTTTCATATCTTTCACCACCTTTTTATTAATATTATACCCCTCTGGTTAACTCTGCAAAATCAGCTTCATGTTGGCCAGTTGTATTGTGCGTTAAGGTCTGATATAACCCATGTATGTTAGTTGTTAAGATAAGTGGATCACGAAGCATTGGTTGGCATTTATATTGTTTAAGTACCGCGTCCTATAATTATTAGTGTTCTGCTGGATTAGATAATGCTAGACTAGGAGTCTGATTTTATAAGGTTTGTTTCCTATGAGTGCTGGCTTTAGGAAAAAGCTGCACGACATACCTGAGAACTGGAGTTGATTGAGTAAATACTAGTCTGTGTGCCATTGAGAGTAGAGCATGCACGAATGAGGGCTTTTGCCTATACCATTCTGCACTGTTCTAAGCTCGTTGTTTGTCTTTGAGGTACGCCAGGAGAACGCTTAATACTTCGGTATTAAGGTTTCTCAAGAGAGCTACCCTTCATTATAACGTAATATTTGACGCACAGACTTGAGATTTGCACTAAGGCTATGCAGCATGCCATGTGCACCAGTATCTCGTATCATTGACTCTAGCTAGACTTTATCAATCATAGTAGACATTAAGTATATTAAACCAAGTACTCTTTTTTATGCATACCCATTTATGATTACACAAGCATTTCGCAGCCTAGTTTGATGTATTGAGACACAAACGACTTAGGCTCTTTTTGTTGATAGGAATACTGCATTGTCGTGGCGATTATTATTATTGTTGTAGTGTTTAGAATATTCTTGGCTCTGAGGGCATTATATATTCTGCCTTTTTGTGTGCATAGCCTGCACGAGCATTGTTCTGCTGCCTGCCTTTTTGGGTTCCATTTCCGATACGAGCATCTTTATAGCATCTAACATTTAAAGAAGATTCCTTGTTAGTGTTGAAGGACTTTAGTGCACTTTCTTTCATGCAGGAGTGCCTGACATTTATTGATTAAAGTAACGTAAGCTGTAACTTCTCTTACCACCTTACTTTGCATACCATAACCAAGCACCTTCGGTTATAGGTAGTAATAGGCTGTTTTCACATAACATTAAGCCTAGAGTAGACACACATTTATTGAGAGTTTGATAGCCTATTATTGCATATAGAACTCTGTAGAGTATTTGTGTTCTTTGTTCACTGGGAATATACATCAGAGGTTGGAGCTAGCGCTTTCCGTTGTAGCATTTATGCCATTACTAGTCCAATGAATAAGAGCCTTGATATATTTGAACCCCAGTCGTAACAACATATCGAAGGCCTTCGATAAAGTCTGGTACAAATCTTTAATTTCTAAACTACCCTCCTTCGGTTTCTATCCCTCCATCTGTGCCTTTGTCTCTAATTTCCTTTCCGGCCGTTCCATAGCTGCGGTTGTGGACAGCCATCGCTCACTTCCTCATCCTATCAACTCCGGTGTTCCTCAGGGTTCTGTCCTATCTCCCATTCTCTTTCTAATTTTCATAAATGATCTTCTCAACTGTACCTCCAGTCCCATCCATTCATACGCAGATGAAACTACTCAATTAGTTTTCCTGAACGCCCTAGCCAGGAATCCATCAAAGACAAACGTAATGAAGCCATGCAACACTTATCTTCTGATCTAACTGCTATTTCCAATTAGGGCAGAGAAAACATTGTTACCTTTAATATGCTTCCAAAACCCAATTTCTTCATCTTACTACCTGTTCAGAACTCCCAGAGGGTTATCCCTTACACTTCAACAATACAAAAATCAATACTCCATTTTCTATCAATATTTTCAGTGTCTCTTTTTCTTCTGCTCTCACTTGGAAGGATCATATTACCAGCCTTGCTAAGGCAGGCTCTGGGTGAACTCCTCCGCCTCAAGGGGTTCTTTACCCTGCACAGCTTCTTGCTCTGTACAGGGGCACTGTGCATCCTTGTATTGAGTATTGTTCATATGTGAGGGGAGGATCCTCTCACACCGCACTCCTAGACAAGGTAGAAAGCAAAGCCTTTCATATCATTAACTCCTGCCTACTTACTAACTCTCTGCAATCTCTCTCTATTCGCCGCAATGTTGCATCTCTCTCACTATTCTATCGCTACTATAATAATCAATGTTCCTTAGAGGTTTCCCTGTGTATACCATATCCTCTACGTAGGGTACGTAGTACCCGTCTTGCAACACAATCCCGCCCCTACTCTGTGCAACTCTTCAATCCAAGAGCGAAACGTTATTCCCGGACTTTCTTTGATTCAACTGCTGAGCTCTGGAACTCTCTATCAGAATCAGTTTTTCCCTCTTCCTATGATTTAAATTGCTTCAAAATCCGTGTGTCCAGGCATTTTGGCTCGAACGTCCCTTGACTTTGGCCCTGTCACTCTTTCAACTCTGGGGGAGGCACTCGATACAGGCAGTTCTGCCTTTTGTCTCCCTCACTCACATGGACAAAAAAATATATATACAGTATATACACACATACACATTCTGTCTATTTCCCTCGTTAATTCTTTTCACTGTAATATTCAGCCTTTCCAGTAATCTCTTCCCTCCATTATGTCTCCCTCTGGGCTAAGCGCTTTCCTTTTATTCAGCTGTTTCCTCTCCCTCTTTCCCATTCTATTTGAACCTACAACGGACACTAATGTAAACTGCACACACACACACAGCTAAGCACTTTTTTCTGTTTAACTGAGAACGTTACAACTGATTCTTTCTCTCCGACCCATCCTTTCTAATGAAACATCCATTTTAAAACACACATACACACACACACACAGGTTCGAGATTCGGGAGGAGAAGAGACATTTGGGTAAGTCACCTAACGGTGTAGCCTCTGTTTACCTAACAGTATAAATAGGAACATGGTACATACATATATACTGTACATACATACAATGATTTAGCGTCATTTTTCCATTACATGCATTGTAACGGCTCAGACGGGGTTGCCTTTCAGTAGTTGGAGTGTACTGTAGTACAATAAAGTATTGCCACAGCACTGCCCGACCAAGTCATCACTGTGGCTGATGTTGGTATAGTGCTAACCGTGCCTCAGCAAGACTCAACAGAGTCCCCCTGCAGCACTGGCACCTGCAGTATCTGCAACCACACCAGCCTTAACAGTGTTACAAAAAGACAGCACCATAACAAGACTCTACTGTATATTAGACAATTTAAACTATAGAACAATAACGTGCTGCCCCAACACTGCTCCAATATGCAAACACTGTTGCCGACACAAGTGTGGTGCCAAACAACGCCCAGGCCCAGGTAAGACTCAGTCCCCTGTGGCACCTATCTGCACCCCACCAGCCTCGGCAGTGCTATACCAAGACAGTGCTAAGATAAATACTTTATTGCATAGTAATGACTGTTGGTCCACAAGTCTATCGCCATCCCCCATATTAGTCGCCTTGTACGACGACACACGCAGTATGATGAGTGAGGCATATTCTTTTCTTCCTCCACCATTAGATGAAGGCCCCCTTACCCCCTGGGGGGATAAGTGGACGAAGTTGTGACGTCCCCTCTGGGGGTTTGTGGTCTGTTACTAGGTGGGAAGGGTATCATATAGGTCACCCTAAGCCTTCGGGTGAGACTGGTACCATACTGATCAACCCTAGCCTTTGATTTCAGATGTCGCCAGCTAACAAATTACAGACTACACTCACATCCACAGCCAACGATACAATAACACATGACATGTACTTCACACAATACATTCCCAGTTAAGGAGGTGCGATAATAATGAGCTGAAGCTCGCATTGCGTGGACTCCTCTTGACAAACAAGTTCGGTGAATTACACACAGATCAGATCAGATCAGATGAAGTATTGAGGGATAAGCCTTTACAACGGCACCTCGTATTTACATTCTACTTTTCCTATTTTTCTGAAGCGTGTAGAGAGGGGAGAAGGGGTGTTGGAGAAAGAGAAAACTGTTGGAGTGTCTTTGTTATGTGTGTTTAGTCTGTATACGTCGTCAGGATGTTCCCTGACTGGGTGCGAGCATGTGAAACATGCTAGGACGTACTACCACACCCACTAAATGTCCGCCGTGGCACACCAATTACATGGTTTTCTTTGACGAACCTTTTAATCTTCCTTCGGCATCTCCTTTCTTTTCCTCCCCAACGTATCTCCCCTTCCATTCCTCTCTCAATCTCTCACACTTTGTCCCATGAACAACAACATCCAAGGTTTTGTAACAGAATCTCTGTTGAGGAAATTGAGATAGCATCCGGAGGAAGAAAATGGTGAAATATCAAGAGAAAAACATGATACACTTTCCTTTGATTAATGTTGTATTTATCTATGAGAGTACATGGGAAGATATTAATAATTTAGATTCAGTAAATATGCACCTCTCTTACTTCTATTCTGTTTAACAATGTACATCGTTTTAACTTAGTAAGAATCTGTACATTTGTATCGTCAATTTAACAGCGACAATCCATAATTGCTTAATTAGTTAAAATAGGACTTCAGAGGCTATCAACCATATTGGATTATTAAGCCAGCACACTGTAAGCCAAAAATAACGTCAAGATTGGAGCTTCTCTGCGAAAACTCCAGTCCCTTCCCATAATAGCTTTTGCGTGCTCTCGTTATATAGACAGGACGATTGTGTAAAAATATGCTCGTTAAATTTAGCATTTCATAAAATAACATATTTGCAGCAGTAAATAGTTTGTATTTAACTGTATTAGGACAAGTACATTTTTATGGTGTCGAAGCTTAAATCTATCGATAAAATAGAAAATATATTGATAATATCGTCATCGTCTTGAAAAGGTTAAAACTCACCACCACCACCACACAACTATAGAAGAAACCCAAACACATAGTCACTGGCAAAATACAAACCACACAATTCTTTTAGAAAGTATCACCACCAGAGAGACTTATGAACGGAGTTATTGTTAGAGAAAACGAAACCTCAAGTTTCACCACACACGCAAGGGAAAGAAAAACACACACAAGTAGTGCGAACTACATGTGAACAAATGTGGCACTAGAACAGAAACAAAGCAACATCTATGCATGAAAAATATCAAATCAATTATTCCATGTGAACATAATATGGACAATGCAAACGCAGAGTATGTATGTATGTATGTATATACTCAGGCACATACCCCATAGCTGGGGATGGCCGACTCGAGACAGAAGCAACTAATTAAAGTACAATATATATTCACACACATCTAGGTTATCCAGGAGAAGACTCATAGACCAAGGCACATTTGGGGTCCCCAGCAACAAACTCCCAGGTTCCATACCTCCTGGAGAGTTTCAAGTCTTAGGAGGCAGACACGCAGTGGAGTGCACTACAATGCCCACCCACATCACTTCCATATATATATACACTGGCTCTCCAGGCTGGGCACCTGACGGACTATTATCTAGTCCAACTGGCACCCGACCCCCTCTCCCAACGACCGCATTATCACTCATCTATTCACAATCACTCACCATTAATTCCTATTCATCACCACTTCTCTTGCCCGTTCTTCAGTCATTGTTCTATCTTCCAACTATTGTTTCTCACCATTTCTCCAACTCATCCAAGGTCTTCCTCTCCATCTATTTCCTTTTGTTTCTGACTCATATATTCTCTTTGTAAGTTGGGCCTATAATTGGGCCTTATAATTAAGGTACAATGTACAGTACAAAGGAAATCACGCAACAACAGTTCTAGTGACTCCTCAAGGCTGCTTGTCCTCCAAAATACTGAGGATCAAGTGTCCAAACAGTGGTTTGGAGTGGGTAAGGGGCAATTGGAAAGGGAACTACTGCCCTGGAACTAATGTCCGTGGCAGGATTAGGAAGTTAGTAGGGGAGGGATGGGTTAGTAACATAACACAGTTATAAGTGATCTTTCAGATATCTGGAAAAAAAGAGTAAAATCTTAGTAATATATATATACATGTATATAAGCAATAATCCTTGATGAATCTGAGGAGGGAATAAAATAAAGTTATTCATTTACAAACGCAGTCAGTCGCGGGTTTGATGCAAGATATTTGTCTAGGCCAAGTTTAAAAGAATCAACGGTGCTGCTGTCTATAACGTCTTGGGGAAGCCCATTCCACGAGTTGACAACTCGATTGAAGAAGAAATTCTTGGATTTGTGTGAGTTAAGAGATTTACCAATAATTTTGCAACCGTTTCCCCAAGTGTAATTTGATTGGTCGATACTGAAGTATTTACTACAGTTCATACTGTTGTTGTCTTTGATGATTTTGAACACTTGAATTAAGTCGCCTCTTAATCTGCGTTGGGTTAAAGGAAATTGATTTAATTATCTAAGACGCTCCTTGTATGGTTTGTTCTTTAGGCTAGGTATAATTTTGGTAACTCTACGTTGAACTCGTTCTAGCTTGTCTATATCTTTTTGGTAATAAGGACACCAGGATTGAACGCAGTATTCCAGAAGAGGGACCTCGATCCTCGTCTCTGGTGGTCCTTGTGCCTTGCTGTCCTCGATCGTCGACCCTGGTAGTCCTCGGTCCTCGATCATCGTCCCTGGTGGTCCATGTTTCTCGTTCTTCATCCCTGGTGGTCCTTGGTTGGCTCTGCTTCTTATCCGACAATCCTTTACTGCGTCGTGAAGCAGGCAGCCAAATCTTGTTGCTGTAGGTAGGGTCTGAGAGGGATCTGTCTGGTGTGTGCCAATCGGCTTTCTGCATACTCCCATTTTCTTATGTTCTTATGTTCGTCTCCCATTCATTCAACATGTCCATACCAGCACAGCACCCTTCTTTCCACCCTGGCTGATAGGGGTTCCTGCTGCCCCACTCTCCTACGTATCTCTTCATTCCTCACTCTGTCTCTACGCGTCACTCCACACATACTCCTCAAACAATATTAGGACCAATACATGACAACATCATGTCTTCGTATGCAGTATATAATCGTCTAATGATAGCCAGAATAAACTATCAAAATGTGTCATAATCTTCATAGGATTAATAACTACTAGTTTAAGCTTAACCCATTCAGCACAAGGGACGTCCTTTTAATCATACTCTGGCAGTTATTAGACGATTTTCTTGAGCTTAGGAAGGACCTCTAGCAATGGCTTCAAACTATCTCAACCAACCGTTCAAACTACCACTGATCCTTCCTAAGCTGCATAATATCGTCTAAATATAGCTAGAATATAATATAACATACGTCACTAGTACTCAAAGGGTTAAAGCCCTGTAGGTACCGTAATGTCGGTGTGGACTTTGTAGGGTTACCAAATCAAGTCCGCTAGATAGTAAATATATGCAAAACATCGCTAGAATATTGCCAAAATGTCTACAGTATAGCTCTATAATGGCTCAAATCTCCAGAATATCGGTAGAATACATATAGCAAGATGTATAACATATCGGTAGAATACATATAGCAAGATGTATAAAATATCGGTAGAATACATATAGCAAGATGTATAAAATATCGGTAGAATACATATAGCAAGATGTATAAAATATCGGTAGAATACATATAGCAAGATGTATAAAATATCGGTAGAATACATATAGCAAGATGTATAAAATGTCGGTAGAATACATAATAGCAAGATGTATAAAACATCGGTAGAATACATATAGCAAGATTTATAAAATATCGGTAGAATTCATATTGCAAGATGTATAAAATTGCCTCTAGATCGAAGTATATACCTCTAGATCTAGCGGGAAAGTAGCTAAATTAGCAACACTGTGGTCTCTCTCTCTCTGTATCTATCTATCTGTGTGTGTGTGTGTGTATATGTCAGATTACAGAAATACTAACTATTGCTTCTCTCCCTCTCTCTCTGTCTCCACCGCAGCTGTCCCACCACCACACTAATGACACGCAAGAAAGTCGAACCAAGTTGAAAATCCGTGAAAGGAGCTTTTCAGTTTGCTATCCCCCCCCCCTCCGCCTCCCACACCCCCACCCCAACCCCCAATCACCCTTTTAACCCCTTCTTTACCTGCAACGCCTTTTTAATGTATTCTAGCTAGATAGATTCAGACCCCTTTGTGCAGTTAAAGGGGAGGAAGACCGTTTTTCTGGACCTCCTTCTCCCTCATGTTTAGCCACATTTGTTTTAGATTATAAGACGTTCGGCCCATTAGTTTGGCGATTTTAACACCTTTCACCCCATTTCGTTGTCAATTTTAAGACCTTTCTTACCATTTAGCTGTCGATTATTTCCTGGCGAGCGACAGCGAGCCTGAAATTTTAAGAGGAACCGACCTTCGACCGGGACATATTTCTACCGAAAAATGTACAAATTTATCTTGAAGGGGGGTCTAGGGGATGTTTTACTAAGCTTGATGGAGGTCTAGAGAGGAAACTAAACATATATATGAATAAATGAATTAATAGACCAAACAAACGGCCAGCCTCCCCTTAAGAAGGATTAGTGGTAGTCAAGGGTTAAGATAGATTGTTCATAGCCTGTTAATTGGTGGGGGCCCTTTTGAAACTGACTACCATCCTAGTTTAACCGATTCCCTTGTTTTATAACCACCATCGTTGTGTAGGTATATTTTTTTTCAATTTACTGCTTCATTATTTTCGAATTCCCTGTCAATTTATTGCCAGAATTTCTGTCAACACCTAGGCTTCTCTATGCCTTCGTCATTTTCATATTTACAATTAATGGATGAGGGCTATTCCTATCTAAAGTGAGGTTCGGCATCCTCCACCCAACGTTAGCCGTTTCTGTCTGCCTCTTTTCCGGTACTACTTTTCCTTCTGGGGGCGGGCGGTTAGGAATCCTCCTCCCCTTGTAAAATTTACCTACTAGACGAGACAGAGAAAGGGGCGAGGGAAAGCGAAAGTGGTCCCGGACCTAAATAATTGGATCTTTTAATGCTGTTTCTGTTTGGGCTCTGTCTCGAGTCGACCACCCCCAACTGTGGAGCATGTGCATGAGTACTGTATATACATACATACTATTAATAGTTAAGTGTTCTTCGTATTTTTGGTGCAGACTTCTTATTTTAATTTTTCCAAAATATGTTATAAATTGTTCTTCATATTTTACAAAATAAATAATAAATACTAATAATTAATTAACATATCAATCAATCAATATATAGATAACATTTAATAATCTTAATTTAACTACCTCCATTTGTTCATAGGGAATTTTACTTGATGATGATGATAATGGGATATGGGGGGAGACTCCACGAGTGATGATAATGGGATATGGGGGGAGACTCCACGAGTGATGATAATGGGATATGGGGGGAGACTCCACGAGTGATGATAATGGGATATGGGGGGAGACTCCACGAGTGATGATAATGGGATATGGGGGGAGACTCCACGAGTGATGATAATGGGATATGGGGGGAGACTCCACGAGTGATGATAATGGGATATGGGGGGAGACTCCACGAGTGATGATAATGGGATATGGGGGGAGACTCCACGAGTGATGATAATGGGATATGGGGGGAGACTCCACGAGTGATGATAATGGGATATGGGGGGAGACTCCACGAGTGATGATAATGGGATATGGGGGGAGACTCCACGAGTGATGATAATGGGATATGGGGGGAGACTCCACGAGTGATGATAATGGGATATGGGGGGAGACTCCACGAGTGATGATAATGGGATATGGGGGGAGACTCCATGAGTGATGATAATGGCATATGGGGGGAGACTCCACGAGTGATGAAAGTAGAGTTGGAAGTCCAAGGTAAAGTGAAGAAGGATGAAGAGTTGGAGAGGTAAAAGATGGTGGGCTGAACCACCTTGCTATTGTTCTTGTTGGTTGTTGTTATGGAGCATTTTGGATTTGTTCAACTTGAGCTTCTTCCTAAGTGTTTTCAGTTCACTTATGCTGGGGTGGTCAGGAGGCTCGGTGGTAGCTGTAGGAGTTGATATTGCTGTTGATGTTGGCGAAGCAGGATGCGGAGATTATACGATCTCTGCATGCGATGGCGAGGTTGGGATTTGTAGAAGGTTGTTGAGCTGGCTCCTGTTCCTCCATCGGTGATGAATCTTGAGCAGTGTCCAGTTCCTCCATTGGTGTTGTAGTTGTTTTCTCCTGGATTGTAGATGTTGGGGTCTTCTCTAGAGTCTTTTGAAGGCAGAGTGGTCGAGGCAGAAGTTTAGGCTGCGAGGTCTTCTTTTTGGTCGGCTTCTCGGTGGGTGTTCTCTCCTTTTAAGTGTGTGCAAGGAGATCTGGAAGGATGACGATGGTGGGCAGGTCTAATTTACTATCTTTGTTTCGACAGTCCCCGTTTTTTTTTTTTTTTTTTTTATGTTTATCATCCGTTTGTTTTCTTCTAAGTACTGTTTAAACTCCTCTTACCTCCATTACACTGTGTAGTAGACCACACAACCACCAATACAACGGTATCATACGACCTAAGACACTGACTGAGACCAAAAGGATGTGCTGAGGTCACACCAACATATTATTCGGTAAATGTTAGTTCTTTATAATGATAAGACATTTGTGATGTTTATGGTTATAGAAATTACATTAGCAATCTATCAAAATTATAATTTAGGATTTTTTTTTTTTTTGCTTTGCTTATTTTTTTCTATGTTAATGAAGGAAACACAAGTCAAAGCTGCCTTTAACAGGTGTCTCCCACAGAGTTGAAAGAGTTGACGAGTCGTCGAAGAACAGATTTGGCTTGATTCCGGCCAGAAAAATATATAGTATGAGTTTCTTGACTATGAAAGTGATGGTACCGTTTGAATGCTCCCTCCTTATTGGGGACAACAGTAGAACAAGCGTGAGTACACCAAGATAGTTTTGCATTAGACAGAAAGAAAATGACTTGTAATGTATGCCTCGATGTCCTACAAAATTACCTCAGTAATACGCTCAGCACACTCCGAGGGTTCCTTAGACACAAAGTCAATAGAGAATGTGAAAAATATGGAAGAAGAACAAATGTGTGGGAACGAACACGTATTGATGTAAAGTTTGTATTAAGCCCTTCAACACGATAACGCATTTTTTATCTTTTATTCTGGCTATTAGAAGATTTTATTCACCTTAAAAACGGCCTCCATCAATTAACAGGCTTCGAGCTATCTCACTTAACCATCTTTACTGCCACGGACCCTTCTTAAGCTGCACACGATCCTCTAGATATAGCTATCTCACTTAACTATCTTTACTGCCACGGACCCTTCTTAAGCTGCACAAGATCGCCTAGATATAGCTATCTCACTTAACCATCTTTACTGCCACGGACCCTTCTTAAGCTTGTTACGGCTGGATCGGCAATACATATTCGGGATTCTTGATCGTAGGACAGAAATGGCTTATGTGACAACGACACGCTCGATTCCAGTCCCAAATACTATATGCTCCAGACAACAAAAGCACCAACGCCCTACAGAGTTATCGTCTATGGTAACGAGGTACCTTAACTCGGCGAAAGTGTACAACAGGGGTAGGCTATGAGGCTAAACTCCCTCAGACATTTATAGGTTACGTTATTACTAAAGAAATGCAATACTCAAGAAACTACGTTAATATTAAGCCTCTAATAATGTAGAATAGAAGCAGGCTAAAGGTATGACAGTGAAATGCTAAATGACAAATGTACACGCCTACTTGAAAGCGCGTGCACTAGAATAACTGTCCCCTACTATCATGCACTAGCATGTAGCATACAAGATGTTCATGATCCAGTAGATACCTAATAATACACATGGAAGGAACATAAACAGTAGTCACTTATTGTAATAATGAATCTATACTTGGAATAACTAAAAGGTTGCAGGCAACAGTACTGCGCCGGTAGCCTACTACCGCATAGGCTACTTCGCTTCTCTCACTCTGTCTCCCCTCTGAGTCCGTATGCGCCCTACGCAATAGAACTCCGGAAACAGCAGCAAAACGACAGTGCAGTTAATTGATACATGAAAGTATTAATAGTGTTGTCTTGTGTGTGAGTAATGTGTATTGTAAAGTGTTACATACATAAACTTAAAGAGAGCTGCAATGCATAGTAAAATAAAGATATAACCCACTCATCATCCCCATGTGTTCTAGCTAGCAGGCCAAGTCACAGGAACAACGAGTCCCAGCACCGGAAGCGAGAACCCAGGAAAAGACTGCAGAGAACACAAGGACAGATAAATTACGTTACTCTACTATACCGGCACTACGAGTGAGCTGTAGTCTCTGGTACTACACTCGCTCCTGGCTCGGTAGGCAAATCAAGGCTAAGTCCTCACCCCTCTACAGACAACTCCTGGGCATGGTCGGGCTCTTACACATGGCACTAGTCTAGTCACAAATTGGATGATGAGCTGGGCATATAACTCGTGAACATGTAGAACGTTCACCAACTATCCTCATCAAGAAGATCGCTGTTCACATTAACCCCTTAAATCTAATACATGTAAATATATGCTTGTCCTAAGAGTAATACGAGAGGTGAGTGCTGAAACTCCTTTAGGACCTCAAGGGAAGGGTATGCATTTAAATAGAGAGAAGAATGAAATGAGAGTAATGTCGTCAGAGAGAAAGAGTGCAACCGTGAGAAATTGGGAGAGAGGGCAAGGGATGTTAGAATCTCAAAGGTTCTAGGCAACCTGGTCATAGAGCACACAGCGAGCCTCCAGGCAATGTGCTGTACGACAACATGGGCAGCCCAGACAGCATAGGCAGGCGGCAATGTACTACCAACCCTGTCGCACCCAGCTATAAGCGCAGGGCTGCCAACCGGTCCATACGTCTGGCAACCACCCCCCCGGCAGCGTGGCGCACCGCTACCCTCTCGCTCTGAAGTCTAACTCACTCTCTCTCTCTGAATTCCTATCATCTCATCTATCAACTTCTCTATTGATACTACATATTAAATGGAAGGTCTCGACATGGCTTAAAACAAAACCCACCACTGGTTAGCAAATGACGAGACCTTTGCAGAGATACAAAGAACATAGTTATACGTTGTCACACTCAATATAAGCAGCCAGCATGGTACAGCGTGGTACCGTGGTGGTACAGTGGAGTACCAAGGAGTACAATCAGGTTACGTTGCCACGCACTGGGTGCGTCACAGCCCCCCCAAGACTTTAGATAATCGACCTTAGAAGCATTATCAAAATCTGACAGGCAACCAACCGACCTGCTACCCTTAGCTGCCACTAATTGCAAAAGGTGCACAACAACTGAAGTGTGAATTATACATAAAACACAATATCGCATGCATCATGCTACAACAATAAAGACTTACAAAACTAAAAAAAAAATTCTCGTTTATTTTATTGTTTTATAATCTTTTTGGACGGCGTTATGATAGCCTAATTTTACTCCTGCTCAACCCACACACCGTGCACGACTATCCTGGATCATCAACCCTTGATAGACAATCTGCTATCACGTTCTCACTCCCGGCAATATGCTGAATGTTGAGATTATACTCTTGGAGCATTAGGGACCACCTGGTCAACCGCATATTCCGATTGTGAAACTGATTTAGGAATTTCAAGGGATGATGGTCCGTATAAATCGTCACTACCGGGCCGTAGGCTGGAACATAAACTTCGAAATGTTTGAGCGACAAAACGATAGCAAGAAGCTCCTTCTCTATAGTCGAGTAATTCCTTTGTGCCGAATTAAACTTGCGAGAAAAGAAGCTCACTGGGTGTTCCAAGCCCTCGGAATCAGTCTGCAGTAACACTGCCCCGGCACCCACACCGCTGGCATCAGTCGCCAGCTGAAAACTCCTGGAGAAGTCTGGGGCTCTCAAAATCGGATGTGTACACAGCAGGTGCTTGACTAGGTCGAAAGCCCTCTGACACTCCGCAGCCCAACAGAACTTCACTGACTTCGACAGTAGATCAGTTAACGGTGCTAAGACAGTAGAGTATCCCCGGATGAAGCGCCTATAATAGCCTATCATACCTAGGAACCGCATGACCTGGCGCTTAGTGGTGGGCCTGGGAAACATATTGATAGCCTGTATCTTGCTCAGGGGGGGGCACACCCGGCCTAACCCGACTACGAAGCCAAGATACTGCACAGTAGCCTTTACAAACTCGCACTTCCTCAGGTTCACCACCAGCCCAGCATCGTGCAACTTCCCAAACAGGGTCTCTAAGTGCCTTAGGTGATTTTCAAAATTGTCATCATACACTATCACGTCATCAAGGTAGACCGTGCAGTTAGGGATTTCGTCACAAATATCGTTCATCAGGTTCTGAAACGTGGCAGGTGCGTTCTTAAGCCCATAAGGCATTACGTTACATTGGTAGGTCTTGCCATCTACCACAAAACCACAAACTTTCTTAGCTCGGTCCGACAGGGGTACTTGCCAGTAGCCTTTTACAAGATCAATTTTAGTAAGGTACTTTGCATTCCCTATCTTGTCCACGCTGTCGTCAACTCGAGGCAAAGGGTAAGGGTTGGTAGTGGTCAAGCCATTTAGCCTACGAAAATCTATGCAGAACCGCACCTTGCCGTCAGGTTTTGGCTGCAACGTGACGGGTGATGTCCACTTCACATAACCTTCAGTGATCATCCCTCTCTCAACCATGTACTTTAACTCCTCCCGTAAAGCTGGCAACTTTACCGGGGGCACACGGTAGGGCACTGACTTGAAGGGCACATTATCACCGACGTCCACGTCGTGCGTTACCTGAGTAGTGAGACCTGGGTGTTCGGCGAAAACAGAGGGGTATGACCTGAACAGGCCTAGGACAGCAGCACCCTGGTGCTCAGGCAGGTGACTTACAGCTTGCCTAGCCTCTTGTTCAGTATTCCCCGCCCACTGTTCCGCGGAAATGACACAGTCCCAGCTATCCTCCTCAGCAGCATGACTGTCCCCACCTCCTTCTCCACCCTGGCCGCTGCAGGCCAGCACAGGGACAGTGAGAGGCTCTGAGGGGCGTCTCACATACTCTTTCATGAGGTTAACATGACATAACTGATGTTTTTTTCTACGGTCAGGTGTTGCAACGAGATAATCAAGGTCGGACAGTTTCTTAGCCACCACATACGGCCCAATAAACTTGGCAGAAAGGGGGTGTCCAGGCAAAGGTAAAAGCAACATTACCTCCTGACCCACCGAAAACTCCCGAAGCTTCACCTTGGCGTCATACTGGTGCTTCATGACCGCCTGTGCATTAACCAAGTTATTACCTGCCGCTGCCATGCAACCTATAAGTCTCTCCCGGCTCTCAAGGATATATTTAAGTACAGACCCCGGCTTCTCTTCGCCCTCCCAGATCTCTTTCACCATACTTAAAGGTCCTCTCACATTATGGCCAAAGACTAGTTGATTTGGACTGAACCCCAGGCTCTCTCCTGGGACTTCACGTGCAGCGAACAGAACATACGGCAGACCCAAATCCCAATCAGCGTCATGTTCTGCACAGTAACAGCGTAGCATACTCTTCAGGGTCGAGTGCCACCGCTCCAAGACTCCCTGACTCTCGGGATGGTAGGCTGACGACACTACAGAACATATACCGTGCAACTGAAGGGTTTGCTTGAACAATTTGGATGTAAAATTGCTCCCCTGGTCTGACTGCACCTCACGTGGAAATCCATAACGGGAACAGAACAATAATAAGTTTTTAACAACTGCCTTTGCCGAGCCGTTTCTCATGGGGTATGCGTCCGGGTATCTCGTAGCCACATCCATGATTGTCAACAGGAATTTATTGCCACTACTAGTAGGCGGGAAAGGGCCAACCAAATCTACTACAACTTTGCTGAACGGAGGCCCGGTGACAGGTATGGGAAACAAAGGTGCCTTCGGGATGGTCTGGTTAGGCTTCCCCGTTGTCTGGCAGGTCGCACACCCAGCCACCCATGCACAGACATCAGCCTTGACCCCAGGCCACCAGAAAAACCTGCCCAATGCCGCCAATGTTTTTGTTACCCCCAAATGACCCGCCACCGGCACATCATGCGCCAGACACAATAAGGACTCTCTATACTTATTTGGAACAACCACCTGGTCTACTACCCTCGCACCGCCCTCCCACTTCGATTTGGGGTCTAGAAATCTGCGGTACAATATCCTGTTGAGCCTAAAGAAATCTCCCGGCTTCGCATCCCCATCTTCCTCCAACTCTATGGCACCATTGCTATAACGAGCTAGGCTAGCGTCTTGCAGCTGCTGCTCACTAATGTCCCTGGGCGTCAATGCATCAAGATGGTTTTGTAATAAGACATTACCCCGGCTAGTAGGCTCTACTGCCTTAGTGGCTCTCGCTACAGCTCTTGCCTCACGCGAAGTCTTACCCAACTCTGCCTTGTTACACACCATATCTGGGCCAGAGTCAACTCCCGTGTTTATTATAGGTCCAAGTACCGAATCACCGAGAAGTGCAGCAGAATCAATATCCCTTTTCCTGCCCTTAGCAACCTTCTCCTGATCCTTCCTCCACTGTCCCCGAGGTTGAGTGCTAGGCTGTGCAGGAGCCGCAGAGCGAGATCGGGTTACCACACAGGCCATCTCATCCTGTTGGCACCTCTCAACCCATTCCCGATTCTCACCATCCACGTCGGCCGCCCTCTCGGCAACGACCAAGGGTGGAGTCCCGGAAGTGGGCACCGCAAAGTCGTTGCCGAGAAGAAGGTCGACGCCCTCAACTGGCAAACACTCAACGATCCCTACATCCAGCTCCCGGCACACCTCTCCCACTTTCAACTCCAACCTCACAAGTGGGTATGACCTCGTAGCATTTATACCCTGCACCACAACAACTCTGGCCGCATTTATCGGTTTCCCTGTGAAGTTCCTCAACAAAGTTTGCGAAGCCCCCGTATCCCTCAGCAAGTCAACCCTCCATAGTTCACTCCCCCAGCTCACAAACCCGTGTCCCCGATGGTTACAGAAAGTGTCCCGGACAGGTGTCGAGCCTTCCGTACGCTTCTTTACCGCGTGTGCCTCAGCTGCTGACAACCTACCCCGGGCAGTTGCTGCAGCCTTCAGAGACACACCGATACTGTGAACCAATGACACCGGCTTAGCGGGAGTGTTACTAGGGCACTCACGTGAATAATGGCCTAGCTTCTGACATTTGTAACATTTCACATCCCCAATGGGCTTCTTCCCTTGTGCGGGCGAAGAAGGGGCCTGACCTTTAGTAAACGGGATAGGCTTGTGTTTGTAGGTGTTATTAGGTGCAATGCATTTAGTGTGGTTATGTGTGTCATAGGATTTGTTATTATCAAAAACTCTGGTGGGTGGGGTATAGCGCCCCTTCTGCCCTGACTCAGCCCTCTGAGCGGCACCGCAACCACGAATCAATGATAATCTGAAGTCTGCCATCTTGGCAGCCTCCTCTACTGTCTTGGGACATTTTTCCTTAATGTTCAGCGTTAGATCGGTTCCAGTGCATTTGTAAAACTGTTCCAGATAGAAAAGTTGCTTAATTTCCTCAGCCGACTCTGCGTGCTCGGACCGAAACCAGTTATTACCTGCATCTGTTAAGTCCCGTGCGTGCTCCATAAAACTGACGTCGCTCTTCTTATTCACGCCACGGAACTTCAATCTATAAGTTTCGGGTTGCAGTTCGTAGGCCCGGAGCACAGCCTCCTTCACCAGTCCATACACTACACTCTCGTCCAGTGACAGTGCATCGTAGGCTTTCAACCCCTTACCCACTAGACGTGATGAAACTAATGCTGCCCATTTAACCTCCGGCCAGTCATACTCACGACACTTCTTTTCGAAACGAGCAAAAAACTCAGTCACTGCTGTCTCATCAAATGCGGGTACTAACTTAATTAAATGCGAAAGTGAGTCTGTAACCCAGTGCCCACCACCGAGATGACGCCCCGTGGTCTCTACTCTAGACTTCTCGACATCCATTTCAGCCTGGTACCTGGTTGCATCCTGATTGGCTTGGATTCTAGCAACCTCTATGCGTTCTATACTAGCCTGTTGTATCTGAGTCTCCTGCAGCTTAAACTTAGCTAGTTCTAGCTGAAATAACATCTCAGGAGACAGGCCTGGGGGGGAGAGCACAAAATGGGGGATCCACACCGAGACGTGTTTACGGGTAAGCCAGCTTGCCATTGAGAACCCTCCTGCTGCATCGTGCTAAGACTCGCTGGCTGAGGGCCCAGCTCAGGGGTAGTGTGGAATGGAGGCTTGGAGGGAACCCCCCAAGACCCCACTCCACCCACCGCCCCATCGCCATCACCCAACAAACATGCCACCAAATTCTTCCTGGGCCAACTGTCAGGACAGTCCCGCCCCAAAACCGTGGCTAAACAGCGAAGACCGTAACAATCAATAGCCTGCAGGCGCTGTTCGGTCAAAGGTGTCTGCAAAAATGCCCGGGCATCCCTCTCTCCACTTATAACACTCCCCTCCCTAAACATCTGTTGTACTTGCTGGTTACCAGGCTGTACCGTGTTATCCTCCCCCGTAAATGATGAGTCATTAGACATAGTGCTGGTTATACAATTGCTGTTCATAAAAAAAAAGAAGTGCTTATTACTAATTGCAGTCTCGACTCACAAAATGTTAAAGATGCTTGAATGACTCTACTCTAGACACCCCTAACGAAACAATCTGCAAGTCCACCAATACAATAATGACACAATAAAAAATTCCTCCAATATGCAAGAAAATTCTAGCCAGCTCTACTAGGTAGCATAGAATAGTTCTCCAAAAAACATGTGATAGGATACTACTGAATCTTGTGCAAGGTCGCCATTTTGTTACGGCTGGATCGGCAATACATATTCGGGATTCTTGATCGTAGGACAGAAATGGCTTATGTGACAACGACACGCTCGATTCCAGTCCCAAATACTATATTTGTTGTTTGATTTGAGTATCCAACGCCCTACAGAGTTATCGTCTATGGTAACGAGGTACCTTAACTCGGCGAAAGTGTACAACAGGGGTAGGCTATGAGGCTAAACTCCCTCAGACATTTATAGGTTACGTTATTACTAAAGAAATGCAATACTCAAGAAACTACGTTAATATTAAGCCTCTAATTATGTAGAATAGAAGCAGGCTAAAGGTATGACAGTGAAATGCTAAATGACAAATGTACACGCCCACTTGAAAGCGCGTGCACTAGAATAACTGTCCCCTACTAACATGCACTAGCATGTAGCATACAAGATGTTCATGATCCAGTAGATACCTAATAATACACATGGAAGGAACATAAATAGTAGTCACTTATTGTAATAATGAATCTATACTTGGAATAACTAAAAGGTTGCAGGCAACAGTACTGCGCCGGTAGCCTACTACCGCATAGGCTACTTCGCTTCTCTCACTCTGTCTCCCCTCTGAGTCCGTATGCGCCCTACGCAACGGAACTCCGGACACAGCAGCAAAACGACAGTGCAGTTAATTGATACATGAAAGTATTAATAGTGTTGTCTTGTGTGTGAGTAATGTGTACTGTAAAGTGTTACATACATAAACTTAAAGAGAGCTGCAATGCATAGTAAAATAAAGATATCACCCACTCATCATCCCCATGTGTTCTAGCTAGCAGGCCAAGTCACAGGAACAACGAGTCCCAGCACCGAAAGCGAGAACCCAGGAAAAGACTGTAGAGAACACAAGGACAGATAAATTACGTTACTCTACTATACCGGCACTACGAGCGAGCTGTAGTCTCTGGTACTGCACTCGCTCCTGGCTCGGTAGGCAAATCAAGGCTAAGTCCTCGCCCCTCTACAGACAACTCCTGGGCATGGTCGGGCTCTTACACATGGCACTAGTCTAGTCACAAATTGGATGATGAGCTGGGCATATAACTCGCGAACATGTAGAACGTTCACCAACTATCCTCATCAAGAAGATCGCTGTTCACATTAACCCCTTAAATCTAATACATGTAAATATATGCTTGTCCTAAGAGTAATACGAGAGGTGAGTGCTGAAACTCCTTTAGGACCTCAAGGGAAGGTTATGCATTTAAATAGAGAGAAGAATGAAATGAGAGTAATGTCGTCAGAGAGAAAGAGTGCAACCGTGAGAAATTGGGAGAGAGAGCAAGGGATGTTAGAATCTCAAAGGTTCTAGGCAACCTGGTCATAGAGCACACAGCGAGCCTCCAGGCAATGTGCTGTACGACAACATGGGCAGCCCAGACAGCATAGGCAGGCGGCAATGTACTACCAACCTTGTCGCACCTAGCTATAAGCGCAGGGCTGCCAACCGGTCCATACGTCTGGCAACCACCCCCCCGGCAGCGTGGCGCACCGCTACCCTCTCGCTCTGAAGTCTAACTCACTCTCTCTCTCTGAATTCCTATCATCTCATCTATCAACTTCTCTATTGATACTACATATTAAATGGAAGGTCTCGACATGGCTTAAAACAAAACCCACCACTGGTTAGCAAATGACGAGACCTTTGCAGAGATACAAAGAACATAGTTATACGTTGTCACACTCAATATAAGCAGCCAGCATGGTACAGCGTGGTACCGTGGTGGTACAGTGGAGTACCAAGGAGTACAATCAGGTTACGTTGCCACGCACTGGGTGCGTCACACCTTTTTCCACTGATGCGATTTCATACGATTTTCATCGCCGAAACCAAGAAATGGGCACATTCGTAACATATCGCAACAAAATCTTGAACCCTCGCATGATAGTCGTTTGACTCGCAAGGCCTCGCAAGGGCCCTCACGGGGCATCGCTAATGTTCGGATTGTTCAATATTTGGGACGAAGACTGGCGAGGGGTCCGAACCCTCGCAAGCATCATTGAACATTGCCGAGGGATCGGCGAGGCCCTCGGAGATCCTCGGCGACATCGACGAGGGTGTCGCACAAAAAAAAAGCGTCGTCGAGAGTATACCCGCCACGGGTATACTTCGCAGAGGCGTGCGAAGGGCTGTGTGACGTAGATGAATGCTCAGAAAACACCTCGCCGAGGCCAAAGAGCACCTGCGGCGAGGTGGGTAAAAAAAAAGAATTAGGCCTATAGTGAACCTGTCAACCCTTTTTTCTATGCACCTCTCGTAAGGGGGTTCACCTGTTTTTTGTTTTCTCTTTCTCTCATTTTCTCTCTTTCTCTGGGTTGTATCCATTCGGCCCCATTCAGCCAACTGTTTTAAGACGTTAATCCCCATCCAAGTATCGATACCTTCCTGGCGAGCGATAGCGAGCCAACATTGTATGGAGAAATCCGGCTTCATCGGAGACATTTTTCTATATTTTTATTTTACAAATTTAGCTTGCTCTCAAAACAAAATTGTATATATGTTGGCTCGCTACCGCTCACCAGGAAAATATTGAAACCTGGATGGGGGTAAACGTCTTAAAACAGTAGGCTGAATGGAGCCGAACGGGTACAAGGCAAAGAGAGAGTGAGAGAAAGAGAAAGCAAAACAAGCGAGGTGGGCTCAATTAAGCCGTAATTCATATACATACGGCAAGGACATTGCCAATCTCCGAATTAAGGGGAGATGGGTCGTTTCCTGGTCCCCTTTCTTCCTCATGGTTAACCCCATTAGTTTCCATATTTTATGACGTTCGGACCATTAGTTTGCCGATTTTAAGACATTTCACCCCATTTCGTTGTCAATATTAAGACTTTTCGTGTCATTTAGGTGTCGAGTTTTTCCTGGCTAGAGATAGCAAGCCTTTACTTTTTGAGGAACCGGCCTTCGGCCAGGATATTTTTCTATCAAAAAATTTACAAATTGATCTTGAAGGAGGGTGTTGGGGGGTGCTTTATATGCTTGTTGGAGGTCTGGGGATGAAACTAAATAAATTATAAACAAATATATAAATGAGCAAATATTACGCCCATCTCCCCTTAACCCTTAACTGTCGGCGCGCAACATAAGTCGAGTTAAATAAATCTGGACTATGTGGCGGCGCTCGACATAGGTCGTGTGGCAATTTCAGCACGTAATGTTGCTGAGAGAGAGAGACAAGTGGTGGCAGGAGAGTAGCGAGCGTATGACTGCTCCAGACCACCGCGGCGAACCTACTGACACGAATCCCACCTCCTCCCTCCCTCTCTCACTCGCTATATACGGAATTGTATGGGGAAAGTGCCTAATTACATGCTTTTTGCACTCGCGTTGCACGGTTGTTGCAAGAAAACTAGCCATCATAAAAGGATCGTTATGGTGTCATTCGAAAGCTCTGTTTATGCCCTTTCAGGGATAGATACTTGTTTTACGCTCTGGGTCTTATTTAGGCATGAAAATGATCACGTAAACAGCCCTATTTTGGCTAAAAACACCCCGCTGGGCGGTACATATAAATAAACCGCCTAGGCCGCTAATAAGGTGTTAAGGGGAGACGGACCGTTTGTTTGGTCATTCATTCCTTTATTTCTTAGTTTCCTCACTAGACCTCCATCAAACTTAAAACAAAAAACTCTAGACCCCCCTTCAAAATAAATGTGTACATTTTCGACGAGATGGGTTGGGTATGAGGGGGGATCTGCTTGGTGTGGGCCAATTGGCGCTCTGCAGACCCCCGTAATCTTGTGTTGATCTCTGACCGTTTTGGTGAGGTCAGTTCTTAAGGCATTAGTGAGTTGGGTCTATAATTAGGCCTTGTAATTAGGGTTGGGTGTGACAGGGATCTGCCTTGTGTGGGCCGATCGGCTTTATGCAGACTCCCGTTTCTTATGTTCTTATGTTTGTGCCATGAAATATATGCAAAAAGTTTTCGGATAATCTCGCCGAGGTCACCGCCGAACCATCGCGGTGACCACCTCGAGTTAGGAGATGAAAATTAACAGAAAACACAACTTTAAGGAACCATAATACTGATATGTTTGATGATCCAGCATTGCCATGCGCACGAGCATTTTTAAATATGGGCCGTTTAAAGTTCCCGAGCACGCTTTTAAATTATTAAATGCCACTACTGTCAACACGTGGCTCGCGACTCGCGTAAGAATGTTTTGTTTATCTATTATCTTGTTTTTATCGCTTATTACAAGTTTACTGCTTGGATTTCGGTACGATATGTTGGGCCAGTGGTAAGACAAGGTGAGGAGGAGGTGGAGGAAGTGGTGGTGGTGGTGTAGGGTGTGTAAGTGTGCAAGTGTAGCACGGTGGTGCCACGCATACAACTCAACATAGATACATGCACTAAAGATCTTAATTCTGTGACAAACTATCACTAAAGGTTCCTGGATTTCTTTCTATACATAGTCAAGTATACAGTGTTTCGATAAATCGGTAGTTAATTAGCACAGAAAAGTTTTATATGGGAAAACTGACAACACCATGACATTCCTAGACCTCCCCCCTGTCCTCACAGCGTCAGTCAACAGTTGTCTCGTGACGGAGTTACATCACGCTAATATTTCCGGGATTCTATTTACATTACAAGTGTTTTCTTGTGTTATTTCACCCATTTGTCATCATGCCATGCAAAATTAAGGACTCAAAGCGTAGAGCAAGTATGATGTTAGCTTTAAGAAAGGGGAAGACGCATGACAGTGTTTCTTCACCACCACACACCCCGCTACCCACACCACCCCTGCCACCACCACCCCTGTCACCACCTCCACCACCATTTACCAGCCCAGTTTCTAAAAGAAAACGCCTCCTTGAAGGAAAAATAACGAAACCAACTGTGAAGAATGATGATGGATATGTAGTTAGAGGAAGTGTTTTGGAAGAAATAGCTTGCCCTGTTTGTTCAAGCAAGTGTACCTTTACTCCCATGCCTAGGGTACTTGACACTAATTTGATAGTGGAGTGTGAGATGTGTGGCAATATTATATTTGAAGATCAAGTAAAGAGTGTGGCAACAGAAGGATTTAGAAACCCTTTAGGTCAGACAACACTTAGTTTGCCATTCCTGAAGCATTAAGAACAGGTTAGTGACTTTTTACTGTAAGACCTTTCATCATCTAAATTTCTTTACGATTTTCTTTAATTACTTCTCTCGATATATATGACAACAAATATTTTATTTTTCAACCAATTTTGAACATTCTTATTTCCTTAAAATCTATATGATAATAAGCATAATTTATCTTGAATAACAATTTCTGTGGGAGAATTTGTAGTGTGAGAAAAAGCATCTTGAACTTTAATGTGCGATTTCTCAAATCTATATTTTCGATAACAATATGCATACTTTTGAAAATTACCGGTACATTTTTCAATCAAATTGGATATTTCCAAAAGCACTGAAATCCTCATAGTAATACGAATAATGTCTACTAACTAAAGTTTAATATCTGCAATGAAAGGTTAAACAATTTATTTTTATATATAAATATGAATTTTAAAAAAAAATAAACAAAAATTTGGAAGGTGATATCTTCCAAAGCGAAGAGAAATGCTAAATTATGTTAGTAGAAATTTGAAAGAGGTTCATTCTCTATAAAATGACACAAACTAATTAAACAAATATTAATATTTTTTGTTTTATTAATTTTTTAGTTTTTAGTTTTTAAATATTAATTAAAAAATAATATATTATCGAATATCCTTGAATTTTGGCACAAATAGGTTTCTTGATACCCTAAACAATGTGTAAACATTTCATGAAATTCAGATAAGTTTTTGATGTAGTTTGTCTAACTGGAGGTGGTCACCTTGATTTGCCTCCTTCGCATTTTTTTGCAATATTTTATTCAAATGTGACAGTTCTCGCCGAGGTCATCGGCGAACCATTGCTCAATTTGCCGACGAAGTCACATAATGTCGCCGATTACGTCGTATCCATCGGCCACATCGTCGCCGAGTGTAAACTTGTCAACGTTTTTTAACGGTCAAAATCGTATAATATATGTCGCACACATTCGTTGCAAAATGACAAAACTACGTCCTCGGCGAGGAAAATCGTATAAATTCGCATCAGTGGGAAAGGGGCATAAGACTCCCGCTGCCCACCTTGTTGCTTCTGTTGTCAATGTAGACTAATACAGCGGTGCCCTCTACCCACTACAATCTCCATCACTTAAGTGAAAAAGGCACAATTCGGTCTAGTTTCGAATCTCCGAAAACTCATAGTCCTCGAAATGAAGCCTTACCTTTCCACCTTCCCTTACTGCTTCATATTAACGATACCTTAACCCAATTAAATTAGGTTTATATAAAATTCACTTTGTTCATCTCACTTCAAAACTTCAAATGAAACTTTCCTTCCGAACAATATTATATATATATACCGGTATATATATCGTCCTCTCTCACTCACTCATCATTTCACTCCCCTTACTTTTCTCCTTAAGACAAAGCTCCACACAGGTCCACTCCAGTATTTATCAAAACATGTCAGCGAGGGGACCAGGATTAGCTATGAACATTTTTTAAATATAGATTGCACAATACAGCAGGCCCTGCAAGGGTAGTTATTATTATATATCACGGTGTGGGTTAAACAAATATCTTTGACTGTGTCATTACTTAACTGCTAGAACGAATCTGGGTATAGGTGAGTTCTAGTAACAGGCAGAAGCTAAGATTATATATATATATATATATATATATATGTTTCTAATCTCTCAGTGGGGATCGAACCGTCGACCACCAGGATGATTGATTAAAGCGTCGGCTATCGTCCTGATGGTCGACGGTTCGATCCCCACTGAGAGATTAGAAACATTTAGTGGCTCACGTGTATTTGTGATATATTCTCAATATATATATATATATATATATATATATATATATATATATATATATATATATATATATGAGAGATAGGTTTGTTCCTAGGGAACCGAACATTGTAGAGGAAAAGGATGACAAGCGTTGCAACAAACAGCATCTTTATTTTCCAGACGTTTCGACACATAACTTTATGTCATCATCAGTGATCTAAAACAAGAAAAAAAAACTTCATTACACTCGTATATTTATAAATAAGCAAAATTGTGGGATATTTGTAAACTGAGACTATACAACTTCAATATTGAAAGCAAATTATAGTGGGAGGATAAACTTGCAATATTTAAAAGGTTGCCAGAAAAGAAAAAATTGCCATAACTTTATATATTAAAAGAGTATAAGGGGTAATTCTTCTATGCTCACAAGTTACTGTACAATGCTTAGAGAAACAGCGGACTGATAATTATTGAGGGAGGGTTTATTTTTTTTTTATTTTTTTTTTATTTATTTATTTTTTTTTTAAAGTGGAGGGACTATCTAAGGATACTAGAGTCCCTCCAAATTTATAAAAATAAACCCTCCCTCAATAATTATCAGTCCGCTGTTCCTCTAAGCATTGTACAGTAACTTGTGAGCATAGAAGAATTACCCCTTTTACTCTTTTAATATATAAAGTTATGGTTTATTTTTTCTTTTCTGGCATTCTATACTATATTGCCTTTTAAATATTGCAAGTTTATCCTCCCACTATAATTTACTTTCAATATTGAAGTTGTATAGTCTCAGTTTACAAATATCCCACAATTTTGCTTATTTATAAATAGACGAGTGTAATGTAGTTTTTTGTTCTTGTTTTAGATCACACATAACATAAAGTTATGTGTCGAAACGTCTGGAAAATAAAGATGTTTTTTGTTGCAACGCTTGTCATCCTTTTCCTCTATATATATATATATATATATATATATATATATATATATATATATATATATATATATATATATATATATATATATACGATAAAATACAAGGCATATTATACAATACGTACAGAACAAAAATTTTATCAAAACACGAATATATATATTTTCACACACAACACAATGGGATATCATTTACATAGAAATTATATAGGCCTATACATTCACAACAAAAACATATAATTACAATTTCCTTCAGTTAGTGCTTGTAATGCGTGCGTGCTCTATGTGAGAGATTGTGATACACTACGAACATGTGGAAATACTATTCATGGAACTATACCTTTACGTGAGCTCATTGTTTGAATCAAACTTCTTTAACAAACACTATGAGATACGTATAATGGACTTATACAGATGGAAACGGTGAGTTCTTGTCTTTATGTTTAATAGTTTCAGAAATTGAGTTTACCATACCCTGCCTTATCGTTATGATAAAGCACGTTTTCTCTAGTTGCTCAACTATAGATAAATTACGTTCACAAGTAATGCTAATAATTAATTAGATGGAAGTCACTAATTATAAGTATGTGCGGGGGGTAATGTATAATTTCGGAGTTGATTTCCTACTATTTAATATCTTATTTTACGTTGGTACTGGAATGTCCATTCGTAAGTTTAGAATATTTAAAAAGGGGGAAAGCAAGGACAGGGCACCCTGTGTGTTGTGTATTCCTGAAAGGTTAGAAATACATATACAGCAAAGAAGAGACGGTCGGTCTGCGGACTATTTATATTAGTAACTTTCCTGGTGTCGAGGGGGGACTTAATGATTGATCCATATCTACTGGTGATGGCCTTATAGGTTGGCTTTTGTATTTTGTTGGTGTTCGGTCAGGCCGCAACTTCTGGGTTCGGCAAACTGCAGAGTTTCTTCTCTCGTCATCGCTGGTGCTAGGTCTCGTACCACTAGCGTTGCAAGGTATCAATCCAAGTGCAAGGAAATGTGCTAATGTAATTTTCTGCTTTCGTAACTCAAGTTTATGACCTGGAAAGTGAGCATCAACCTTCATAGCTACTACTTGTTGCACTGATGTTGGTGTCGAACACAACGCACAGCCAGGTTCAGTCTTCAGACGTGAATTACTAATATCAAGTTAACAGAATTACCAGAACACTTGGCAGGGTCAGTCTTTAGACCTGACAGGCTAGCATCGTACCTAGCAGGACTAGTCTCATACCTAGTATTGGCCCAGTCTTTAGACCTGGACAGGCTAGTATCATACCTAGCAGAAATACTGCTACGAAATTCGTTCACATAGTCTGTCTTTATTCTGCATTGTTTTATTGACGTTATGAGCAGGGTAGAAGGGCTCGTTCTGGTGTTCTGGTGGTTTTGACAGCTTTTGGCGGCATATTGTTTTGATGTTTACTGGCGTAGAAGCATCTGCGCGCATGAAGGGCACACTGGAATTATCTCTTGATGTTGTCTGTGTATTTCTGTGTCTGTAACTGGCGTGGTATGGACAGAACCAATTTTCGTACTTGGTTTTACAGAATTGTTGTTGTGTCATCGACGTACAGTTGGTGCCCTTAGTCTTTTATTTAAAGTTTTTAACAACCCTCAGCATCCCTTACATGGGGTTCTGCCTGGGCCCTATGTCCGGGCTCATGCAACTAGATTCACAAGCAATCTTAATGATCTTGCCATGAGCCGTGTTAATTTTTCTACTACACAGTTTTCACGGTGTTTTGTGCCGGCCATGGTTGACTTGTGGAATAAGTTGCCAAATGAGCTAGTCAATTCAGCTAATATCTCCATTTTTAAGTCTAGAGTTGATGCTTTTTTGTAGCATTAATTCTAATTTTTAAACTTATTTTATTCTATTTTATTGTATTATATTTAAGCTTGATATCCTCCACTGCATAATATGTTATCTGTGTTTAATATGTGTATATCTACAGTACAGTATACAGTGTATGTTTTTATTTTTTCCTAAGTTGCCATAGTCTCAATCCAGTGCCTCCGGGTGTTTTGTGTGGATTGATCTTGATGGTGTTTCTGCACCCTGGTTGGAGACTTCGGCATCTCATATAATAATAATAATAATAATAAAACTTTGCCAAGTTTCTGTATTTAATTGTTTCTGTTAACAGATTTAAATACATCATATTATTTTTCCTGATATACTGAGCTTAAAAAACACAATATGACCACAAACACTGTTATTTAACGATAGCAAACTCTCGTCTAAACTTGTATGGATATTATATGAAAAGAATTTTGAACAATCTCACACAACCCAACCAGGATTAATCCCTGGACTCTTTGATCAACAGGTAAACATGCTAGCCATTATTACCACACTGGCAAATAAGAGTTGTTGAAACCTGACAAACATAATTATGCTGCCCAGGTGTCATCAGGAAAGACATACAAACGTGTGTGTGTGTTTGTGTGCGGGTGGTGTGCTCTTGTATGGGTGATGTGTGTGTGTGTATGAGTGATGTGTTTGTGTATGAGTGAAGTGTGTGTGTATGGGTGGTGTGTTTGTGTATGGGTGGTATGTGTTATGTAGTGGTTGTTGATACCAAGTTAGGAGGACTGAGGGTGTCGTTCCTAATTAGGTAATGTTAGGTAAACCGCTTGGGAGGTTTCGTTCTGGGTTTATGATTTCGTTTATTTCTAGTTTAGTAAGTTTATTGAAGTACTGGGTAGTCCCTCTGCGTCCTGCTCTGCTCTCTCGTAAATTGGTAGATATAAAATAGATATGAGTGCTGCCACCATCCCTTACATACTTGTTCAGGTAAAGGGAATATCGGGTATCCAGCCACGTTGATTTATTCAAACAAATGTATTACAAGGAGAATTGTCCTATGTTGAGAGGAAATCTGGGCTGTGAACGTGCCCATTGCTCGTGTCTAAGTGTCGTCAAACCATTTTTCATACCTCTCACTACACACCTCCTACCGAGCTGATGGAATATTCCATCCCTCCTTCCGATCACATGTACAGTGTCTGGTGAGAATCAAAAGTGTAAGGTGAGCTCAAAAGTGCGTGGGAAAGAATCTGACATGGTAAAAACTAAAAGACCAAAAAGAACCGGGAAGTTACATTGAATACCCTCAAATTGTACAGTCCCTCGTTTAAATACATGACAATTAATTGCAAGTAAACCACCATCAAATTATATGAGAGTTGTAATAATGATTCCTATAATAATTACTGAATCTAACATGTAATACGCCCCCATTTAAATACTTGCGTTCCATCTCAAGGCAGGCATTCAAAGTATATGAGAGTATCGTAAAGTAAAATTAAGGCAAAGACCAAACAAAAAAATTTAATTGAAGACAATTTAATTATATAGTATTTTACTATGAATATAAAAATATAGAAATGCACCAATATATTGGAACAAAGTATGCATAATAGAACAGATAACCATCGAACAAAGCAAAACAAAAATAGCACAAAGACAATGTACAATTTGTGTTTGCAAAAACAGAGAAACATACTAAAGGTAGTATTTCTAAACAACATTCCCAACAAAGAAAAAAAAACCATACAAAGACTCATTATAATTCAACGAACTCTGCCGTAAAACGATTAACAAAGAAAAGTATATAAATTAATGTAAACCTATAATTCAAGGTAAACATAAAATATACAACTGAAGCAAAAACAAATAATAAAATCCTACCCATAGGAAAAATAACTACACCAATACGAAACGCAAATGATTCACATAAACTCGTACAAAGGAAATCAAGCAACAACAGGTTTAGTGACCCTTCTAGGCTGCTTGTCCTCCAAAACACTGAGGATCAAGTGTCCAAACAGTGGTTTAGAGTGGGTAAGGGAACATTGGAAAGGGAACTACTGCCCTGGAACTAATGTCCGTGGCAGGATTAGGAAGTTAGTAGGGGACAGATGGGTTAGTAACATAACACAGCTATAAGTGATCTTTCCTATATCTGGGAAAAAGAGAGTAGTGTCTTAGTAATATACAGTATATATGCAATAATCCTTGATGAATCTGAGGGAGGAATATAATAAAGTTATTGGTTTACAAACTCAGTCAGTCACGGGTTTGATGCAAGATATTTGTCTTGGTGAAGTTTAAAAGAATTAACGGTGCTGCAGTCTATAACGTCTCGGGGAAGCCCAATGCACAAGTTGACAACTCGATTGAAGAAGAAATTCTTAGATTTGTGACAGTTAAAAGATTTACTAACAATTTTGCAACCGTTTCCCCCGTGTAATTAGATTGGTCGATAGTGAAGTACTTACTACAGTTCATATTGTTGATTATTTTGATGATTTTGAACACTTTAATTAAGTTGCTTCTTAATCTGCGTTGGGTTAAAGACAATAGATTTAATTCTCTAAGACGCTCCTCGTATGGTTTGTTCTCTAGGCTAGGTATCATTTTGGTAACTCTACGTTGAACTCGTTCTAGCTTGTCTATATCTTTTTGGTAATAAGGGCACCAGGATTGAACGCAGTATTCCAGAAGAGGGCGGACTAAGGAATTTTAAAGAGTTAAAATATCTTCTGTGGATTTATGCTCAAATGACCTGCCTATAAAGCCAATTATTTTGTTTGCCTTCTTAACAACTTCTGAAAATTGTTGACTCGGTTTTAGGTTACTCGATATTGTTACTCCCAGATCTGTGTCTCTGTTTACACTCTTAAGCTGAGTGCCATTCATGGAATAGTTTGCTTTCTCATTTTGGTATCCGATATGTAGTACTTTACATTTATCCGCATTGAAACTCATTTGCCAAATTTGGGCCCAACATGACAACTTATCTAGATTGTGTTGCATATCGTCAACTTGTTCTTTTGAGAGTACGCTATTTGCAATTTTTGTATCGTCAGCAACTCTGAGATTGTACAGGTAAGACCCTCATCTATGTTGTTGATGTAAATTAGAAAGATAATTGGTCCTAGTACCGATCCCTGGGGTACCCCACTACTTACATTGGTCCATTTAGATGCCTTACCGTTTATGACTACTCTTTGCTGTCTGTCGTTGAGACAATTTTCTATCCGTTTCAACACACCGTCTTGTATTCCATGCTTTAGCAATAAACATTTGTGGGGAACTTTGTCAAAGGCCTTTTGAAAATCAAGGTATATAATATTGACAGCTTTCTAGAGGTTGAGGAAATCGTGAAAGAAGTCTAAGAGATTTGTTAAGCAGGAGCGTTTGTTACGAAAGCCGTGTTGAGTATCTTTAAGTACGTGATTTTCCTCTAAGTGATTTACGAGTCTATCTTTTTTGAGTGTTTCTAGCATTTTACATACAACTGAGGTTAAGCTAATTGGACGATGGTTACTAGGTAGGGATTTGAGCCTTTTTATAATATCTGTGTTGCGTTGGCTAGCTTCCACTGATCAGGCATAGTTCCAGACTGCAAGGATTTATTGAATAGCAATGTTAGTGGTTTGGAGAGCTCATCCTTAGCTTCCTTTAGAGCTCTAGGTGAGATTGTATAAGGTCAGGGCGTTTTATTTACCTTGAGTTTATCTAAACAGTTCAATACTTCTCTCTCTGTAATGGTGATATTGCTTAGAACATCAGAATTATCAATCTGAATCGGCGATGCTGTAGGGATATCACTAAGGTCTTCTGTTGTAAAAACTGATGTAAAGAAGGTATTGAGGGCATTATTCATTAGTACTTTGTCTTTGGTGTACTCTCTATTTTCATCGACTAACGGTCCAACAGTTGAAGTCCCTATTTATTTATTTATGATATATATAACTCTAGAATTCTTTCGGGTTTGTTTTACTTTGATTGCAACATGTAACTCCAGGGTCTTTTTACTTTGCTTAATTACATTTTTGGATTTACGTCGTAGTTCTACAAATTTCACCCATTCTCCGTCATATTGGAAGGAATTTCTTAAATCTCTTTATTCCACCATTTGGGCTTATCATTATGGCCTGTACGCCATATTTCCTATGGTATGCAGTCTTGCACTGCTTTTGGGTAAGTGGATGCGAATAACTCCCAAGATATATTTATTTCGTTATTGTTAATTAGATAGCTCCAGTCAGTTTCTTTAAACATAGCTCTAAGTTTACGAAAGTTTGCTTTCTTGAAATTAGGGAAGTTCTCGATGCTACTATTTGGTTCTTCACTAGTAAACTTTAAACTGAAAGTTATTGTACGATGGTCGCCGTTACTGAATTCATCACCAACATTCAAATTCTCTATTAATTCTTCTTTTGTTGCAAGTACAAGGTCAAGAACGTTATTTCCACGGGTCGGCGATTGAACAAATGGATTGAGCAAACTATCTTGCAAGTTTGCATACAAGTCATGTCCGGAGTGTTAAGTAAGAGTATCGCCTCACTTGGTCATCGGTAAATTTAAGTTGCCAAAATTACAATATTGTGGTGCGTAACATAATACCTTCAAAGTTGGTTAAAACCATATTGAAACCATTTCGCAATGTATATACGCTAAACAAACCTTGATGTAAAATAAAGGAATACAATCCTACCCATAGCAAAATTAATATCAATAATATACACAGAAATCCACATACACCCGTGGTGTGTATAAGATACCTTCCTATTCTGTCAAAAATCATGATCAAACCATTGCGCAAAAAATAAAAAAACATACATGAAACTCTAGAAACATAAGCAATATCATTCTTTCCAGCCGGTACCGGTAGCCTAATAATGTTTTTCTATGGTCAATCCAATCAGAACATAACCACACGCTCGTCGTTGCAAAACAAAATTACAACTTAGTGTAAATCAATTCCAATAACAAAAAAATACCAATCACATTTTCAGAACTCACAAAAATCAAGACTATGGATTTACAATAACCTGCACATCAATTAAGTGCCGGGCATAAACCATCCAAGAAAAATATGCCACACACGGGCAAACTAAAATTCACTAAAAAAAAAAAAACACACATAATCAAAAACGCATAAAAAAAACATAAACAAAAAAACATACATACGTTAAATAAAGACCACACACAGATACTACTAAACCAACTACATTTTTCAATCATAAAATCCCACACAACATCATATAAATGTTGGGGAAAAATAATCCATTTTCAAAGATAATGTCATATATGGTATACACATTTCTTTTCTTTACGTCTGTACTCCAAAGAACACCATGTCACGGACCTATAGGCTCTGACTGTACGGGTTCACTTCCACCCTTCAAACGCATCAACCAGTCTGAGATCGGGGTCGGGGCTTCAAGCAACCAAACCAACAGAGGCCCGAAACTTCGCATCCCAATATCCTTCTAACTTCTATTCCTCTCATTTTGATCGAGCAGAGTTTCGAAGTTTCACTCAATAAATATGTAATTCAAATTAAAGTTCAATGCTATCTCTGCTCATGAACACCAGGGGGTGGAAGTTTCTTTTCTGGTCACATTAAATCTACCGTAGTCAATGACGGGGCGGGAATAATGAGTGGGGTCAGTGTTATCTTAGACTTTCTCGGTGCAACGTTCTCGGGAATATCGCTTCCAAAGAGCGTTGTTTTAAAACTCCAGGAACTACCCCCCTTCGGTTTGACTACGGGAGATATCGTGACTATAACTTATATTTTCATTTTGTTTTTCTTTTTGTTTTCATTTTGTATAAATTAAATATTTTGCATTAATATTAATTACCATTGTATTTGTTTTATTTTGTTTTATAACTTTAAATTATAATTATATAATACATAATGATTTTGTTATATTACTTAAATTTGATTTTATTATATTAACAAAAATTGTGTATTCTTTTCTTATCCATATATATTGATACCCTAATGATTAAATGAAGTGAGGAAGATTAACCCTATATAAGATCCAGAAGACTACTTTGAAATCTGATTAAAATACGAGAACAACTCTTAAATTAAAATATCATCTTAATTAATAAATATTAAAATACGAGAACCACTTTTAATTTAAAATATCATCTTAGTAATAAACATTAAAATACGAGAACTACTCTTAAAAAGACTTTACCTTAATACAAGTACTAAATTAATAAAAGTACTTATCCATACGGAACACCCTTAAACTAAAGTTCAGTCTTTGTGTTCAACCTAAAGGTCACCCTCTAGACTCCTTCGGGGCCAAATCTTTAACTAAGCTAGTTCCACTAGTCTCTCCAAACTTTGGGTTGTAACATATTGGGGGGCCTGTCCGGGATCTTTTCTGTTAATCTCTGCACTTCATTATATGAATTGGGATTTCTAATGTTCATAGTAAATTCATAAATTTAATTATTTATCTTTACGTCACGATATTTTTAGCCTGAATTATTATATTACTCCTGATGCTTAAATACATTCCTTTCCCTTTAGTCGGTTTGTGCATTTAGAGGTAATGGCTCAGGTTGGTCATAAGTTGGGGAAGTTCTGTGGTTTACGAGATAGTCAGGATCACTCGTCATCTCAAATCCTCATATTCATCCATGTTCATTAACACTAGGCAGACGGTGGTGGACATTGTGTATCAATCTCTTAATCTTTCATGTGACGAAATTAGCGTTTTCGCACATCGGTCACCTATCTGAGTCGCCCCTCTTTAAGTAGAATCTCTTCAGAATAGGAATGACCAGTTAAACTCGTCTTTTATAGCAAATCAAAACTAATAGGAGACCATCCACGATCAGCTAACATATATCTGTAACTAGAAGTAGGATCTCCTAACGCACATAAATCTCATGCCTTCTTCCTTTAGTTTCGATATCAAGGGATTGTGTCTCACGAGGTTCACTAATGGTCAGGTTCTTGTCTGTCGTCCTTACTTATCAACCCTCCTGTTGTTGTCGACCATAGTTCGCTCAACAGGTGGGAGTTACTCACACTAATCATATTGATTTGGGATATTAGTGTCAACCTGACTATTAGGTAACCCGTCTCTACTAGGAATATCCCTAGTCCATATAGTATGCACTTGTTAATAGTTATCCAGGGTTAGTAATCTACCATTACCGGTAACTATAAAGCGAGTCCATATTAGTCAATATTGCCGTTCATTCCAGTCTTTATATTATACAGTATGTGAAGCTATAGTAACCCCATCCTCTATACATTAGCTGTCAGTCTAGTATAAATTGAGCGGTAATCTTCTCTACCTCATCTAGTCCTAATAAAAATGAAAATGGCAAAGTTTAATGCTAAACAATTTTGTCAAGAGCCCTCTATAGACAAACTTAAAGGTCAGGTGATCTCCAAGGATGATTGGAAGTTTATAGCTTATTCCTTTGACATATTATGTCATTTTTAAATTAATAAATAAAAAAAAATAATATAAAAATAAAATAATAAATAAGACAGAATCAGAAATTAATAATAATAATAAATTTAAAAAAATTAAAATAAAATTAGAGGCCTCTCGAAGTCAAGGGGCCTACGAACCAAATCACAGTTTCGAGTAATAAGGGGTTAAAGTCTAAGAAAGGTACTGCACTCCAAAATTATACTCCTATGACAATATTATACATCAATGGAAAGCTCTCGACCTGACAAATAAAAATTATGTTGGTGTTTTTTTCTGAAAATCTGAAAATAATAATAAAACACCATAAAACACCAAGGGGTGTGTTTTTGTGTATGTGTGTTTATTGTTCAATTTAAATTCAAACATGATAATTTCAGAGCACTTGATAACACTAAGAATCAGTTCAAATTTGAAAGCAATATTCCAAAAATTGCGTGTTTTATGTGTTTTTCGTTCGACATGTTTTATGGTGTTTTATCAAAACATACAAAATGCATACAAATTATTATGGTAGTATGATCGAAAGAATGAGTGTACACATTGTAAAGAAAAATCATAGCAATGTTTTTGTGGAAATCCGTAATTATTAGGTAAAACACCAACAAACACATAGTGGTGTTTTTTTATGTACCCGTAAATGTTATTCGATTACATTCATACTTGGAACATTACAACATTTTGCAATAACTAGGAGACAGCCAAAACATTTAAGCAAAATTCCTAAAATTGTGTGTTTTATGAGTGTTTTTCCATCTGCCTGTTTGGTGGTGTTTTATTAAAACATAAATAATGCACACAAATTATATTATAGCATAATCAAAAGATAGTGTAAATAAATTGATGAAATCGTATCAGTGTTTGTGTGAAAATCTGTAATTCCTAAAAAACACAAACAAACACGTAATGGGTGTTTTTTTGGTGTATCCTTAATTATGGGCCGATTTATTTCATACTCATATTTTTGAATAACCATGATGTAACTAAGAATTAGTCCAAATTAGAAAGCATAATTCCCATAATTACATTTTATAATAATTTAATTTCATAAATTATAAGAAAAGACTTAGTTCCTTCGTGTTTGATGTGTGAACAATGGTAATAAAATCATTATAAAGTTGAATATTATTTACCTCTAAACTGCTGCCCAATCCGCTTGTCAATGTGAGAGGTGGGAGGGATGGGGGTGGGGGGGGGGGTGTTAGTAATCGAGGATGTCATCGGCGGGGTCGTCGACATCGGATTCCTCATCCCCACTGACGTGACCACCACCACCCAATGCATCCTGGGCAGCGAAGAGTTTGGTGTAGAAGTCCTGATAGGACTGAGGTACAAACGTGGAGAGGTACTTAATGTGATTTAGCTTTTTTTTGTTCAGCACCACTCCGTTGGGGTACCTCTTGGGCAGGGCGACCTTACAGAGGTCAAAGGTGTCCGGGTTATACTTGTTGGAGCGGCCTTTCTGAAGCTTCCATTCCCGGGCCTCATAGAAGCCATCAGCATACCCACCTGACACCTTGATGCAGTGGGGGTGTTCGTTGGAGGCAATCAGTCGCTTGGCCGCCTTGAACCCCGATGCCGTCTGCCCGGCCTTCGAGACGTGCTGCTGAAGGACCTCGTAGTCCAAAAAGTCATCAGCAGACATACGGACAACGGTAGCAGGATCGGCCTTGCGACAGGACCTCATGTACTTGCAGTAGTCCTCTGTGGTGTACACCTAATGGGGCCGCTGGTGCTTCTCCAGCACACCAAAGTCACGGTCGCAGGGCAGGAAGGAGTGGCCACTCTCTAGGTAGTAGTGGTGTATCCCCGAGAAACGCTTGGAGTGAATGAGGCGAAGATAGAATAGTACAAGATTAATGTTTTTATTCTGGCCAGCACAGTTATCGGAAAAGACTATTAGCTTGTACAATCCCTGGCCAGGTATGTGATTCTCAAGAAAGTGATTGAGACAGCTAGCAACCTCGACTGACCCGCGTTTGGCTTCACTCTCGTTCCAAACATAAAAATATGGATGTTTGGTTTTCAGGTTGTGTATTCCAAGATTGTATGTCCAGAGTTTACAGCGGTAATACTGGGCACTGACAGTCAACTTTGGGGTAGGTAGTGTCTGTTGTAGGTCGACTGCAATCGCTATAATCCCCGGACTCTTATCCTTTATGTAGACATTGATAAAATTCCTCCCAGCAGTTGCGTTGGCTTGGTGTGTATGGCGCTGTACAGTAAGAGTTGCGATGGCATCTTGGTCTTTCTCTGGGTCGAGGGCTTGTATTTTAATTTTAAGGGTGTCACAAGTTGAACATGTGTCACTACGAGGGGCTTGGATACTTATTTTGTATTCCTGGACCTTCGCCTTAAACCTGGACATAATCATTGCATCCTTGGGGTGGTCCTTCGTCACTAAATAATCTTGAAAAGCCTTGTAAAGTCCGTGCCAGGTTGATCCAGGGGGCAGGTAGAGTTGTTCAGGGTTCTTCATTCTAGAGTAGTGCGACTGAAGTGTGGGCAGCTCGTTACAAAAATCTCGCACCACAGTAAGGAGAATGTCACTGGTTTTGTTTGGTGGTTCTTTGCGGCCCCGCTGGTCTGGTGTCAGTGTCCCACTAGGTGAGGAAGCAGCCTTGGTCATCACATTACGCACTCTTTTATGTGTAATGGCATGCATGTTCTCAAAGGCGGCCATACACACATCTTGTTTAATATTATTGCTCATGACACTGTATGAACGAGTAACACTGCGACGGCTCTCCCTCCCTTTCACCCGCACTCTCTTACTCTCACAATCACTAACTCGGCACAGAATATAATTAGATTGGGCATCGTGGCTGCCCAGTCCCCAGTAAGCATCGAAAACTGTTTGCACATGATCCCTCCCCACCTTATCATAGCACTTCATAGCACAACTACACGGGGGTCCCAAAACACGAGCCCCTACAACAGTGCCCTTACGAGAAACATACTCGCCACCACGATCTCTTTTACTCTTCTTAACTACACTTTTCCAGGTTTCAGGGTGCCGTTTTCTACTAGGCATCAACGGTGAACCTTCCCCCACATCTGGATCACTAGTATCACTCATTATTCAGCCTCAAACACCGTGAAATATGGGTAAAAACAGGGAGAGCGAGCGAGAATGACCAGTTAAAAATCTCCCGCCACGTGACTGATGTGGGGAGGTGCGAGACGGCGGCTCTGATTGGCCAGGAGCCGTGACACAAACACGCGGGAACATAGACGCCCTCCCATTGGTCAGCCGCGCGCGGCGGCTAGGCCCATATACCTCCGCTTTGCCCTACTTCATCCGTACATTTATCGAGTCACAACACGAGACGCTCAACCCTATGCAACGTGCACATAAGGGCGAAATTCCCAATTCGGTCTTCACAGCCTGATAGAGCATGCTGCCACCTTTCGGGAACCAGTGAAATCTCAAATTCTGTGATTTGGTTTGTAGGCCCCTTGACTTCGAGAGGCCTATATATAATTATTATTTTATTATTTTATTATTATTTATTATTATTATTATTATTATTATTAAGCTATGGGAGTTCACACACTAAGGAAATCCTGAAAAACAGTCATAGAAGAACTGACAAATAGAGAAATCTTACCTGCTGAAGCTGTAGATTCACTTACTCCCATGAGTAGTTCAATGATAATGGCTGATAATGATGAAGATTCCCAGAGTACCATACATGAAAACTCCCAGGGGAAACACTCTCCATCTCCTGAGCCGTGGTCAGAAGACAGACTAGATTTTGAAAGGGAGAAGTTTCGGCAGCAGCTTCTGCACGAGGTTCAGGAGAAAGAGAAAGATCGGCAACTAGAACTCTTGAAACTTGAGACCCAACAACAGGAGAAAGAGAAAGACAGGGAACTAGAAATTGCTAAAATTCAAAACTTGGAAGAAACAAAACGCCTCAAAGAAGAGAAATTACAGTTACAGAAGACTGAAATGGAAGCCCAGAAGCCAAGATTCCAACTATCTAAAAACATCTCCCTAGTACCACCCTTTGACGAGTGACCCAGAGAAATTTTTCTCCACGTTTGAGAAAACTGCTGAACACCTTAAATGGCCAAAAGAGGAATGGCCATGGCTTCTCCAACCCAGACTCGTAGGAAGAGCTCAGAAAACTTTCAATCACCTGGAGGACGTTAATGACTATGACTTTGTAAAGAGCGCTATATTAGATGCTTATGCTATCACCGCTGATCATTACCGTAGAACTTTTCGGAACTACATCAAGCCAGAAAAACATAAATTTTTGGAGTTTGCCATGGATAAACTACGGATGCTTAAAAAATGGTTAGCTGCTAAAAATGTCACCACCTTCACAGAGATAGTTAACCTTGTTGTTCTAGAGGAGTGGAAGCGTAGGTTACCTCCCAGTATGCTAGTATATATAGAGGCGAAGGGAGTGAATGACCTTACCAAGGCTGCTCAATTAGCTGACAGCTATGCTTTAATCCATAGGGTTGTACCAAGCTATGATAGGACAAAAACCCCAAATGTGAGATTCTCCTCAAGCTATAACCCTGTGTCTAAAGTCATGTCGCAAACAAATGCTCCCAAAAACCCATCTCAAAGTAAAGGAAAGTCTGAAGACTTCTGCTCATATTGTAAACAGACAGGGCATAACATCATGCAGTGTACACATCCTAAGTGTAAGTCCTCTGCTGCATACAAACTCACACTTGCCACTTCTCAAAGACCTCCAAAACAAACAAAACCTTCTGGGGCACCTATAACATGTATACATACCCAGAATGCCTCTTCTGATCCTTTTCCTGCCTTTAAGGTACCTGGAACTGTTTCTCTTCCAGATGACCCACAGACTTACCCAGTTACCATCTTAAGAGACACTGGATCAGCCCAAAGCTTGTTGTGTAAGACTGCCTTGCCTTCAGTTGAGAACTACTACACTGGGGGAAAAGTTACACTTAAATCTTTAAGCTCTGGTCATACTGCAGACATGGCTGATATACAGATAGGCAGTGACCTGATCCAGGGGTCAGTTAGAGTAGCCGTCTTGGATACAGATCTTCCTATTCCGGGGGTAACTTTCCTTTTAGGAAATTACTTGGCTGGACATGGGATGATTCCTGACATGATAGTGAGAGACAAACCCATGTTACACAGTCCTACTGCAAAGCTAGATCAGGAGAAACCACATATTTTCCCTGTTTGCGCGGTCACCCGTTCACAAACTGCTGCAGTGTCTAATGACTCTCTCTCACCCTCAGGTCAGGATACCTTGTTCACCCAGATCATGTCTAGGGAAAACCTCATACAAGCTCAAGAGGAAGACACTTCACTTGCTAAGCTCAGGCACATTGCTGATAACAAACCCATAAATGGGAAAAACCCTAACATCTACTATCACAAAGGGGTCCTTATGCGTAGTTTTCACCTGCCTGATAGGCCTGACTCTGATACTTGGTCTATAGTACATCAGGTAATCATCCCTACCTCCATCAGATCTGCTGTAATGGGATTAGCTCATGACGGAAACTCTGGTCATTTGGGACAGAGAAATACATACAGAAAGATCCTAGCTCATTTCTTTTGGTCTAACATGAAAAAAGATGTAACCAAATTTGTAAAGTCTTGTCACACTTGCCAGATAGTAGGAAAGTCAAATGAGACCATCCCTAAAGCTCCACTTGCTCCTATCCCTGTCACTACAGAGCCATTTGAGAAAATAGTAATTGATTGTGTAGGGCCCCTTCCCAAAACTAAGAAAGGGAACCAGTATCTACTTACCGTAATGTGTGCTGCAACTAGGTATCCTGAGGCTTTCCCTTTAAAAGATATCAAGGCTAAGACTATTGTGTCCCATCTGTTGCATCTTTTCACAAACGTAGGTATTCCTAAAGAAATTCAGAGTGATCAGGGGTCAAATTTTACAAGTAAGCTAATGAAAGCAGTACTGAGGGAGTTAGAGGTAGATAAGAAGATAGCCACTGCGTACAGACCTCAGACCCAGGGTTGCCTAGAACGCCATCATCAATCTCTGAAATCCATGATAAAAAAGTTTTGTTTTGAGACTGAGAGAGACTGGGATGCCAACATTGACTGGCTTCTTTTTGCCGTTAGAGAGTGCCCTCAAGAGTCACTAGGATACTCTCCTTTTGAGTTGCTATATGGGCGTCAGATCAGAGGCCCTCTAAAGGTCTTGAAAGATTCTTGGTTTGTGGAAATATCTGATCATCCTGCTCGCACAGTTGCAGAGTACATAAATGAGTTAAAACTTCAGATGTCAAATGTAAGAGCGCTAGCACTGGCCAACCTTGAGAAGAGTCAGTCAAGAATGAAAACCCACTACGATCGCAAGTCTAAAAGTAGAACATTTAGTCCTGGAGACAAAGTCCTTCTCTTCCTGCCCATTCCTGGTAGTCCATTAAAAAGAAAAGCAAATGTTGTGGCCCATATGTAGTCTCTCAGAAACTTTCCAAGCTAAACTATGTTGTTCGCACTCCTGATCGAAGGAAGGATCAAAGGATTGTTCACTTAAACCATATGAAGGCGTACATAGAAAGGCCGCTTGAGGAGAATACCCCAATACTAGCTGTAAATACTGTACCACATTCTGTACCAGACTCGTGGGAATTGCAAAAGGTAGGAGACTCTGATGTGATTGAGTTTGGTGATCTTCCTTCACCTTGTGAAAGCCCAAAGAACAACGAACTATTATGTACCTTAGATCAATATTTGTCGGACATGTCGCCATCACGTAGAGATGATCTTAGGAAATTTCTTGTAAGTTACCCTTCAGTCACATTGGATGTCCCTGGTTTTTGCAAGGACCATCATCACGATGGTATCTTGACCTCACCAGAAGTAAGACCTATCAAACAATCACCATACAGACTAAACCCTCAGAAGCAAGAGATCATGAGAAAGGAAATTGACTTTATATTGGAGAAGTCCTTAGTGGAACCAAGCCAGCCCGTCCGGCTGGCTCAGTTGATAGTGTGCCTGATTCCCACCTTGAAGGTCTCGCGTTCAATCCCCGCTCAGATTGAAAAGTTTTTCTGGGATACAGCCGGCGGTTACCATCTCCCCATGAGCAAGGGGGATGGGTAATGGTCTCTGGTAGACTAAAGACAGCCAAGCGCTTGCGAATCCTCGAAGGAGGAGAGACGGGCGCTATATAAGTAACCAGAAGATTATTATTATTATTATTCCCCTTGGGCGTCAATCTCTTTATTAATCCCAAAACCCAGACGGTAGTAGTAGGCTGTATACTGATTACAGGAAAGTAAATGCAGTGACAGTCCCTGATGCATATCCACTACCTAGAATTGATGACCTAATAGATAAAGTAGGGGCTGCTAAGGTAGTATCAACCATAGACTTGCAGAAGGGGTATTACCAAATTGGGATGACCGATAGAGCTAAAATCATCTCTGCTTTCACCACTCCTTTTTGGGCTCTTCCAATATAGAGTCATGCCTTTTGGCATGATGAATGCTCCTGCCACATTTGAAAGGGTCATGTCATACACTATTCAGGATTTAGAAGGTGTAGACACTTACTTAGATGACATCGTGATTACTTCAGATACTTGGGAGGATCATCTTTCCAGACTGGACGGGCTGATGGAGCGCTTGGCTGCTGCTGGATTCACAATCAACCTAGCCAAGTCCTGCTTTGGACGTGGATCAGTGACCTACCTTGGCCATGTGGTGGGTCAGGGTACTGCACGTCAAAAGGAAGCTAACGTGGAGACCATCACTGCCTTTCCCCAGCCAACTGACCGCAAATCCATCATGCGTTTTTTAGGGATGTGCGGATTCTATCGCAGATTCTGTCCGAACTTTGCAGCCATATCAGCGCCCCTCTCAGATCTTACAAGCCCTAAAATTAAGTTTGTCTGGACTCCCACCTGTACTGCTGCCTTTGACCAACTGAAGTGCCTCCTTTCATCCTACCCGGTACTTCATGCTCCTGATTCCGCATTGCCTTACCATCTTCAGGTTGATGCGAGTGATAGAGGAGTCGGGGCAGTACTTCTGCAACCAGATAAGACAACGGGCGTCCTACATCCTGTCTCGTACTTCTCCACCAAACTGAAGAGACACCAGAGGAGTTATTCCACAGTGGAGAAGGAGTGCTTGGCGATGGTATCAGCGGTGATGAAGTTCGAATGTTATCTCCCTCAGCACTATCCACCAATCATCATCTATACTGACCACAACCCTCTTACTTTTCTGCACAAGATGAAGAACAACAACCAACGACTTCTCCGGTGGGCTCTAAAGTTACAGGAGTACCATCTCATTGTTCGCCATATTCGTGGGGTAGACAATCGGATTGCAGACTCCTTGTCAAGAGATCTTCCACCTACAGCGGAGCCTATTCCTCCGCTCGCTACCTAGTCCTCTTCGCTCCCCTTCGAGGACTTTAAGGGGGAGGTGTCAGGACCTATAGGCTCTGACTGTACGGGTTCACTTCCACCCTTCAAACGCATCAACCAGTCTGAGATCGGGGTCGGGGCTTCAAGCAACCAAACCAACAGAGGCCCGAAACTTTGCATCCCAATATCCTTCTTACTTCTATCCCTCTCATTTTGATCGAGCAGAGTTTCGAGGTCTCACTCAATAAATATGTAATTCAAATTAAAGTTCAATGCTATCTCTGCTCATGAACACCAGGGGGTGGAAGTTTCTTTTCTGGTCACATTAAATCTACCGTAGTCAATGACGGGGCGGGAATAATGAGTGGGGTCAGTGTTATCTTAGACTTTCTCGGTGCAACGTTCTCGGGAATATTGCTTCCAGAGAGCGTTGTTTTAAAACTCCAGGAACTACCCCCCTTCGGTTTGACTACGGGAGATATCGTGACTATAATTTATATTTTCATTTTGATTTTCTTTTTGTTTTCATTTTGTATAAATTAAATATTTTGCATTAATATTAATTACCATTGTATTTGTTTTATTTTGTTTTATAACTTTAAATTATAATCATATAATACATAATGATTTTGTTATATTACTTAAATTTGATTTTATTATATTAACAAAAATTGTGTATTCTTTTCTTATCCATATATATTTATACCCTAATAATTAAATGAAGTGAGGAAGATTAACCCTATATAAGATCCAGAAGACTACTTTGAAATCTGATTAAAATAGGAGAACAACTCTTAAATTAAAATATCATCTTAATTAATAAATATTAAAATACAAGAACAACTCTTAAATTAAAATATCATCTTAGTAATAAATATTAAAATACGAGAACTACTCTTAAAGAGACTTTACCTTAATACAAGTACTAAATTAATAAAAGTACTTATCCATACTGAACACCCTTAAACTAAAGTTCAGTCTTTGTGTTCAACCTAAAGGTCACCCTCTAGACTCCTTCAGGGCCAAATCTTTAACTAAGCTAGTTCCACTAGTCTCTCCAAACTTTTGGTTGTAACAACCACTAAAAAAAAATCCCATCAGTATACTCTTAAACAAATATTAATAATTTTCAAAATCACTCAAAAAGAAATAACGTCTCACTCTCCATCAGTGTAATCAAAATTGAAAAATTCTCAATTTTTGTTTTTCATGAATATTTATTTTCAAATAAAGGTGCCTAAACAGAGATATTCAAACATCTATAAACCGCAAATATGTCCTCATCCCAGACAAACAATATATATCAGATTTGAAACTCTGGGACTAATGAGAATAACATGAGTTCTGTTGTTGCTTGCTCTCTGTTGTGGAAGGAATGTAAAAACTCTACGGAAATGAGACAGTCGATTTCAACTCGATAAGAACGGGGAAAAATTAATGTTGAAAAACTTAACTGAACTCAGTTGCACAGAAAGCCAACTTGATTTAAAACATCGAAATACATGAATAAATACATCCTAATCCAAAAATAAACTTGCAGTAAATGTGAGGGAAAAACTCAACTTTACAAAATTCAATTGTAAAAAAAAAATAGCCACACATATTAGCGAAACCAACTCTACCGATGTAGACAGTCCTTAACTGTATTAAAAGGCAAAAAACGAGACACTAAAATGGGCAAAACAAAAATGTAAGAAAGAAAATAACTTAAGCTCCCCAAAATTGTCAGAAAACATTGAACGAAATAGAAAATGTTTTGATTGTTTCCAAACATAAATCTTCATGAAATGTCAACATGTAAAAACTTCCAAAATTTAATTCAAATAAAACCCGAAAAAATTGGACTTATAAAAAAATCCGAAGACGGTATATAACACAAGTTAAAAACAAATAGAACTGTGTAGAAAAACTTAATAAATCTCGCACAAATAACCTCAAATGATAATTTCCCATGTGTTAATAGAAGTATTAAAAATGCAAGCGTGTGAAAGAAAGATTGAAATAATTAAGATAGAATATTGAATTTCGTTAAAAAATTCAAACTGAAGTTTAAAAAAATAAATAAATATGTACGTACATAAGAATGTTGAAACAATGCACATAGAAAGATAACCTAAAAAGTTACTCAATTACCTTCGCTGTCGTTAGCGAGATGAATTTTGAGTTTCAAACAACCACAATCGCTGACCGCCCGAACACTCGTAGAAAGTAAAAATAACTTTAATGAATGAACACTAGAATCACCTTGAAAAACACACAAAATTAAACCCAACTGCATAATTCGACTTGCGGGGGGAAAAATTTAGAACAAAATTTTTGTCACTGAGAATGAAATTCAACGAATGAAAATGTACATTAAAGATTCTGAACACTCATGAATCAAAATTTAGGGATAACATTTGGGAAATATTATAACACTGCATAACCTATGCACAATACAAGGGTGTGAACCATACTGAGTGTGTTATTCAGCCACCCGTTCAGGGGGTCGTGGCAGGTCAGGAGGTTGTGGCTTGGTATGAGGCTGAGATGACCAACCTGGTTCATAATTATCTTGTATGACATGAAATGACGTGAAGAGAATTTGGAGCTTTGACTGAATGACATGATGAAGTGTAAGCCAATGTACAGACGCGATGACAGTGTTTAGAAAACACACATTGACTAGTTGAACCCATTGTATGAGACTTATTCAGAAATTTAATTTCCCTCTCCAGACATATGAATGAAACTTAAATAAATTATTATTATAATGAATAAACCAAATTTGAGTTGCACAAACCAAAATAGTTATGATTATGACCGTGAACCAAAAATTTAAAGATGTTTGAATATCAATAAACTGTATTACACTGAAATTAACACTTATAAAACACTATTGAAGAGACTAGTGAAGATAGACGATTGCATTACCAAACCTGCGAGATGTGGTCGAGGGCAGAGGTCACCAAGAATGTTGATCAACACACGCTGACTCAAGTGCTGACGAATGCAGTCCGCTCCCACCAAAGTCGTCTCGCAGCCGCCAACTCGTCCCACTCGTCACTCGTCGCCGAAAGTTGAACTCGTAGAATGATGAAAAACAGCTCGTGCTTTAACTTAACAACTCAATTGTGTGGCTGGATAATAACAGAGATAATAACAGGAACACTGGATCACAGGAACATACAGGAACACAGGAACTGGTAAAGTTGATAGTGTAGATAATGGTATATTCTTCGAAGGACGTTCGGTTGTTCTCCTCAAAATAAATGAATTAATAGGACCGCTGCTGGCCACCATGTATGTAGTGATTGTTGATACCAAGTTAGGTGGACTGAGGGTGTCGTTCCTAATTAGGTAATGTTAGGTAAACTGTTTGGGAGGTTTCCTTTTGGGTTTATGATTTGGTTTATTTCTAGTTTAGTAAGTTGATTGAAGTACTGGGTAGTCTCTCTGCGCCCTGCTCTGCGCTCTCGTAAATTGGTAGATATAAAATAGATATAGAGTGGACAGAAGGGTGCTGAGCTGGTATGGTCATGTTGAACGAATGGGAGATGAAAGGCTTACAAAGAGAATATGTAAGTCAGATACAAGGGGAGATAGAACGGCAGGAAGACCCCCATTGAGATGGAGAGACTGTGTAAGAAAGGCTTTGGATGATAGAGGAATGACTATAGATCAGGCAGGGGAAGTGGTGGTGGACAAGAGTGAATGGAGAATGCTTGTGAATAGTTGAGTGAACACGTGGTCATTTGGAGTAAGGGGTCGGGCGCAAGTTGGACTAGATAATAGTCCATCAGGCGCCTGGCCCGGGGAGACGATTAATATGAAGGGTGTGCCTGGAAGTGTGGTGGGAGGGCTTGTGGCTTTGGCTCCGCTGCATGTCTGCCTGCCGAGATCGGAACCTCTCCGGGTGGTCAGGGGCCGGGGGAGTGCTGGAGCGACCTTGGTAACCCTGGTCTCTGGGTCTTCTCCTGGGTGACCTGGATGTGTGAGAGTTTGTGTTTTTTATCTGTGTTTATTTTTTGTTTTATGATGTTTTTGTGTTTTCCCTGTTCTTGCTCTGTCTTGAGTCGGCTACCCCCAAAATGGGGATTGGGCCTGAGCATATAGATAGATAGATAGATAGATAGAATAAAATAGATATGAGTGCCGCCACTATCACTTACATACTTGCTCAGGTAAAGGAAACATCAGGTATCCAGCCACATTGATTTATATAAACAAATGTAGATTTAAAATATTACATAGAGAATTTTCCTATGTTGAGAGGAAATATCCCGGGCTATGAACGTGCCCATTGCTCATGTCTAAGTGTCGTCAAACCCTTTTTCATACCTCTCACTACACACCTCCTACCGAGCTGATGGAATATTCCATCCCTCCTTCCGATCACATGTACAGTGTCTGGTGAGGATCAAAGTGCAAGGTGAGCTCAAAAGTGCGTGGGAAAGAATCTGACATGGTAAAAACTAGAAAACCAAAAAGAACCGGGAAGTTACATTGAATACCCTCAAATTGTACAGTCCCTCGTTTAAATACATAACAATTAATTGCAAGTAAACATCCTTAAAATTATATGAGAGTCGTAATAATGATTCCTATAATCATTACTGAATCTAACATGTAATATAATATAATAATTACTGAATCTAACATATAATATATGTTTGTATATGGGTGGTGTGTATGTGTGATGTGTTTGTGTATGGGTGGTGTGTATGGGTCATTTGTTTGTGTATGTGTGATGTGTTTGTGTATGGGTGGTGTGTTTGTATATGGGTGATGTGTTTGTGTATGGGTTGTGTGTTTTGGTATGGGTGATGTGTTTGTGCATGGGTGATATGTTTGTGTATGGGTGGCGTGTTTGTGTATGGGTGGTGTGTATGGGACTATGGGTGATGTGTTTGTGTATGGGTGGTGTGTTTGTGTATGGGTGATGTGTTTGTGTATGGGTGGAGTGTTTGTGTATGGGGTATGTGTTTGTGTATTGGTGATGTGTATGGGTGATGTGTTTGTGTATGGGTGGTGTGTTTCTGTATGGGTGATGTGTTTGTGTATGGGTGGTGTGTTTTTGTATGGGTGGTGTGTTTTTGTATGGGTCATGTGTTTGTATATGGGTTGTGTGTTTTTGTATGGGTGGTGCGTTTGTGAATGGGTGATGTGTTTGTGTATGGGTGGAGTGTTTGTGTATGGGTGATGTGTTTGTGTATGGGTGGTGTGTTTGTGTATGGGTGATGTGTTTGTGTATGGGAGGTGTGTTTGTGTATGGGTGATGTGTTTGTGTATGGGTGGTGTGTTTGTGTATGGGTGATGTGTTTGTGTATGGGTGGAGTGTTTGTGTATGGGTGATGTGTTTGTGTATGGGTGGTGTGTTAGTGTATGGGTGATGTGTTTGTGTATGGGTGGTGTGTTTGTGTATGGGTGATGTGTTTGTGTATGGGTGGTGTGTTTGTCTATGGGTGATGTGTTTGTGTATGGGTTGTGTGTTTTTGTATGGGTCGTGTGTTTGTGTATGGGTGATGTGTTTGTGTATGGGTGGAGTGTATGGGTGATGTGTTTGTGTATGGGTGGTGTGTTTGTGGATGAGTGATGTGTTTGTGTATGGGTGGTGTGTTTGTGTATGGGTGATGTGTTTGTTCATGGGTGGTGTGTTTGTGTATTGGTGCTGTGTTTGTGTATGGGTGGTGTGTTTGTGTATGGGAGATGTGTTTGTGTATGGGTGATATGTTTGTGTATGGGTGGTGTGTTTGTGTATGGGTGGTGTGTTTGTGTATGGGTAGTGTGTTTGTGTATAGGTGGTGTGTTTGTGTATGGGTGGTGTGTTTGTGTATGGGTGATGAGTTTGTGTATGGGTGATGTGTTTGTGTATGGGTGGTGCCTTTGTGTATGGGTGGTGTGTTTGTGTATGGGTGGTGTGTTTGTGTATGGGTGATGTGTTTGTGTATGGGTGGTGTGTTTGTGTATGGGTGATGTGTTTGTGTATGGGTGGTGTGTTTGTGTATGGGTGGTGTGTTTGTGTATGGGTGATGTGTTTGTGTAAGGGTGATGTGTTTGTGTATGGGTGGTGTGTTTGTGTATGGATAATGTGTTTGTGTATGGGTGATGTGTTTGTGTATGGGTGGTATGTTTGTGTATGGGTGATGTGTGTGTGTATGGGTGATGTGTTTGTGTATGGGTTATGTGTTTGTGCTTGGGTGGTGTGTTTGTGTGTGGGTGATGTGTTTGTGTATGGGTGATGTGTTTGTGTATGGGTGATGAGTTTATGTATGGGTGGTGTGTTTGTGTATGGGTGATGTGTTTGTGTATAGGTGGTGTGTTTTTGTATGGGTGGTGTGTTTGTGTATGGGTGGTGTGTTTGGGTATGGGTGGTGTGTTTGTGTATGGGTGATGTGTTTGTGTATGGGTGGTGTGTTTGTGTATGGGTAGTGTGTTTGGGTATGGGTGGTGTGTTTGTGTATGGGTGATATGTTTGTGTATGGGCGTTGTGTTTGTGTATGGGTGGTCTGTGTGTATGGGTGATGTGTTTGTGTATGGGAGATGTGTTTGTGTATGGGTGATATGTTTGTGTATGGGTGGTGTGTTTGTGTATGGGTGGTGTGTTTGTGTATGGGTAGTGTGTTTGTGTATAGGTGGTGTGTTTGTGTATGGGTGGTGTGTTTGTGTATGGGTGATGAGTTTGTGTATGGGTGATGTGTTTGTGTATGGGTGGTGTGTTTGTGTATGGGTGGTGTGTTTGTGTATGGGTGGTGTGTTTGTGTATGGGTGATGTGTTTGTGTATGGGTGGTGTGTTTGTGTATGGGTGATGTGTTTGTGTATGGGTGGTGTGTTTGTGTATGGGTGGTGTGTCTGTGTATGAGTGATGTGTTTGTGTAAGGGTGATGTGTTTGTGTATGGGTGGTGTGTTTGTGTATGGATAATGTGTTTGTGTATGGGTGATGTGTTTGTGTATGGGTGGTATGTTTGTGTATGGGTGATGTGTGTGTGTATGGGTGATGTGTTTGTGTATGGGTGATGTGTTTGTGCTTGGGTGGTGTGTTTGTGTGTGGGTGATGTGTTTGTGTATGAGTGATATGTTTGTGTATGGGTGATGAGTTTATGTATGGGTGGTGTGTTTGTGTATGGGTGATGTGTTTGTGTATAGGTGGTGTGTTTGTGTATGGGTGGTGTGTTTGTGTATGGGTGGTGTGTTTGGGTATGGGTGGTGTGTTTGTGTATGGGTGATGTGTTTGTGTATGGGTGGTGTGTTTGTGTATGGGTAGTGTGTTTGGGTATGGGTGGTGTGTTTGTGTATGGGTGATGTGTTTGTGTATGGGCGGTGTGTTTGTGTATGGGTGGTCTGTGTGTATGGGTGATGTGTTTGTGTATGGGTGGTGTGTTTGAGTATGGGTGATGGATTTGTGTATGGATGTTGTGTATGGGTGATGTGCTTAGGTATGGGTGGTGTGTTTGTGTGTGGGTGATGTGTTTGAGTATGGGTGATGTGTTTGTGTATGGGTGATGTGTTTGTGTAAGGGTGGAGTGTTTGTGTATGGGTGATGTGTTTGAGTATGGGGGATGTGTTTGTGTATGGGTGGTGTGTTTGTGTATGGGTGATGTGTTTGTGTATGGGTGATGTGTTTGTGTATGGGTGGTGTGTTTGTGTATGGATAATGTGTTTGTGTATGGGTGATGTGTTTGTGTATGGGTGGTATGTTTGTGTATGGGTGATGTGTGTGTGTATGGGTGGTGTGTTTGTGTATGGGTGATGTGTTTGGGCATGGGTGGTGTGTTTGTGTATGGGTGATGTGTTTGTGTATCGGTGGGTGTGTTTGAGTATGGGTGATGTGTTTGTGTATGGGTGATGTGTTGTGTATGGGTGGATTTTTGTGTATGGGTGATGTGTTGTGTGGGTGGTGGTGGTGTATGTGGTATGGGTGGTGTGTTTGTGTATGGGTGATGTGTTTCTGTATTGGGTGGTGGTTTGTGTATGGGTGATGTGTTTGTGTATGGGTGGTGTGTTTGTGTATGGGTGGTTGTTTGTGTATGGGTGGTGTGGTGTGTGTATGGTGATGTGTTGTGTATGGGTGTTGTGTGTTTGGGTAGGTTGTGTTTGTTTGTGTATGGGTGGAGTGTTTGTGTAGTGGGGTGATGTGTGTGTGTGGGGGGTGGTGTGGGTGGTGGGTGTTGTGTTGGGTGGTGTGTTGGGTGGTGTTTGTGTATGGGGGTGG
>JBAKBP010012669.1:0-66336 GCA_037953745.1 Lithodes maja | reverse complement strand
CTATATCTTATATATAATAAGAACAATGAATAAAAATATGAAACCTTACCTTAAAATTAGGCTAGGACTAGGACTAGGACCGTAGGACTTCACGATTTTCTCCAACTTCTCCCTCCCTGACCAAATCGTACGAACAGTTTACTCTGACAAGCCTATTGCACAGTTTCCTTCTCCTTTTTTCTTGCGATCCAACACGTCCACCTTCATTTTGTGTGTTATCTTCTTATATTGGCGTGGCATGGCGAAAAAAGTGGCAGGCACTACAAACGTTTGGTCACTCCGCACGGCTATGAGCGCTTGAGCGGGACTGTGGGAGGGAGGGAGGGAGGGTAAGCGGGAGGGAAGGCAGGCGTATGCCCGTCTTCTTCTTTTTTCAGAGCTACTCCTGGGCCTCGCGAAACGTAGACGTGCTCGCGTATCAAGCGGGAATAGCGGATTTGGCCCCTTCTTAGCTCTCGATTCGTGTATTGTGGTACCACCTCGCGTAATTAATGTTTAATTAATTAATGTTATTTTCGAGGGGTCACTCGTGTATTAGGGTTTTCGCGAATTGTGGAATCGCGTATTGGGGGGGCTGACTGTACACATATTTTATATAATTGGACTCCAAATAACTATAATAACATCACTATCAATACATAAAATCGCCTCCGGGAGGTAAAAAGTTTGGCGCGACGAGTGGCTAAGTGGCTAAGCCAAGCCGGGGCCTGGGCCAAGGCGACGCATCCGAACGCGGGATGATTTTCACGCATAAAAATCACTCCACTTCCCGCGCTCACCATTATGCAATCACTTGGGCTAGAGACCTCTACTCAACGGCATTCTACACATGAAGGTTTGTGCAACATTTTTCTGTTTTTTTTATAACTTTGTGTAATGTATTTCAGGAGTAACATGTGAATCAACATGGACCAAAATTCCTGAAAACCCCCGGTCACAGAGTACAGTTACGATATTCCCTAGCCGGGGTTGGAGGGTTAAGTATGTTATTTTCCTCTAAGTGATTTACGAGTCTGTCTCGTATGACCATTTCTAGCATTTTACATACAACTGAGGTTAAGCTAATTGGACGATAGTTACTGGATAGGGATTTGCTGCCTTTTTTTAATATCGGTGTTACGTTGGCTAGCTTCCACTGATCGGGCATAGTTCCAGACTGCAAGGATTTATTGAATAGTAATGTCAGTGGTTTAGAGAGCTCATCCTTAGCTTCCTTTAGAACTCTAGGCGAGATTGTATCAGGTCCAGGCGTTTTATTTACCTTGAGTTTATCTAAACAATTCAATACTTCTCTCTCTGTAACGGTGATATTGCTTAAAACATCTGAATTATCAATCTGAATCGGCGATGGTGTAGGGATATCACTGAGGTCTTCTGTTGTAAAAACTGATGCAAAGAAGGTATTGAGGGCATTACTCATTATTTTGTTCTTCGTCTTTGGTGTATTCTCCATTTTCATCGACTAACGGTCCAACAGTTGAAGTAACTACTTTTTTCTTTCTGATATAACTATAGAATTCTTTCGGGTTTGTTTTACTTTGATTCGCAATATGTAACTCTAAGGTCTTTTTACTTTGCTTAATTAACTTTTTGGCTTTGCGTCGTAGCTCTACAAATTTCAGCCGTTCTTCGTCATTTTGTGAGGATTTTAATCTATCATTAGCAAATTAAATTAGGAATTTGAAGGTAAATACGGGGAAGAGCAAGGTTATGGTCTTCGAAAGGGGTGAAGTCACAGAGTGTGAGATGAAGCTGAACGGTCAGGCTATGGAGATCGTCAACTCTTTTAAGTATCTGGGCAGTGTGTTGAGTAAAGATGGGACTATGGATGAAGAGGTGCGGGAGAGGGTACAACAGGGGAAGAGGGTTGTAGGAACGCTAAAAGCAGTAACAAGAAATAGGGTGGTCAGTATGGAAGTGAAGAAGTCCTTGCATGACAGTGTGGTAATCCCGACACTGACTTACGGAAGCGAAGCATGGACGTTGGTTGAGAGACTCAGACCAAGAGTGAGAGCAGTGGAAATGAATTACTTAAGGAGTGCGTGCGGAATGACATGGAGGGATAGACAGACTAATGAGGAAGTAAGAAGGAGGTGTGGTGTGGAGGTAGATGTGCTGGAAAGTGTGAAAAGGAACAACTTGAGATGGTTCGGCCATATGGAACGTATGGAAAGCGAGAGAATGACTAAGAGGGTGTACGAGAGCGAGGTGGAGGGACAGAGGGGGAGAGGTAGACCGAATATGAGGTGGAAGGATGGAGTGAGGAACTACATGAATGAAGGCGGTGCTGGTTGGGGGGAGGGGCGTCGACTGACTGGGGACAGAGGTGCATGGGGGCGGTTCGTTCGTGGCCACCCCTTCGGGGATCACGGCGTCAGGCAATAGATAGATAGATAGATAGCAAATTTTTTAGCAAGCAGGCAGTTTGAAATATCTTTATTCCACCATTTGGGCTTATTATTATGGCCTGGACGCCGAGTTTTCGATGGTATGCAGTCTTGCACTGCTTTTAGGTAAGTGGCTTCGAATAACTTCCAAGATGTATTTATGTCGTTATTGTGAATTAAAAAGCTCCAGTCAGTTTCTTTAAACATAGCTCTAAGTTTATGGAAGTTTGCTTTCTTGAAATTAGGGACTTTTTCGATGCTACTATTTGGTTCGTTACTAGTAAACTTTAAAGTGAAAGTTATCGTATGATGGTCGCTGTTACTGAATTCATCACCAACATTCAAATTCTCTATTAATTCTTCTTTTGTTGCAAGTACAATGTCAAGAACGTTATTACCACGGGTCGGCGTTCCAACAAATTGATAAAGCGAACTCTCTTGCAAGTTCGTATACAAGTCATGTCCGGAGTGTGAAGTAAGAGTATCGCCCCACTTGGTCACAGGTAAATTAAAGTCACCAAAAATTACGGTATCTTGTGAGTTACTTACATCTGCAATTTGTTCGTAAATTTCTCGGTCAGTTTGCACTGATTGAGCTGGAGGTCTGTATATTAATGCAAGTATTATTTTGGTACCTTTATTATTCTTTATTAGCACAAAAGATGCATCGACGTTCACAATTTGAGGTTTTGACAAGAGGGTAGGGTTAAGACTTTCTTTGCGTAGTGTGCAAAGGCGAGCTTGTGTTAAGTGATGATCCTGTGGCTGTGAATTTTGGAAATGAGTCTTTGGAGCTGGTGAACAAGTTTTGTTACCTAGGAGATACCATCTCTGCCGGTGGTGGGGCTGAGGCTGCCACTGTTGCTAGAATTAGGTGTGGCTGGGGGAAGTTCAGAGAATTGATGCCAATCCTGACCATGAAAAGAATGCCTCTCCCCATGAAGGGAAAGGTGTATGCCTCATGTGTTAGAAGTGCAATGATGTATGCCTCACAAACATGGGCCGTTAAAGTAGAGGATGTCAACAGAAAGGAGCGTAATGAGATGAGAATGGTGAGATGGATGTGTGGGGCCAGGCTACAGGATAGAATAACAAATGTTGAGCTGAGGAGACGTTTAGGTATAAAGAGTATTAGCGAGGTGATGCGTACAAGTAGACTGGGATGGTATGGACATGTGGAGAGAATGGATGAACAAAATTGGGTGAAAAATGCAGGTCTGTGATTGTGGAGGGAGCTGCACCAAGGGGTGGACCGAGGAAGACCTGGGATCGGACTATACGCGCCGATCTCAAATCCAAGAACTAGACAAGTGAAGCCGCCCTTAACAGGGTTGCCTGGAATGCCGCCATTAGGACAAGAGACTGAAACTGCACTTATGTGTGGAACACTCAGTCTTAAAATTTTATGTATGTAATGCCCTGCTTGCAACTCGCTAATGTTAGCACGAAAATATACCTCAGAATAAGGGAATAACAGGGAAAATAGGTGATAACTGAAGGAGGGGAGGAAAGTGGGGAAGGAGGGGAGGTAGAGGAGTGATATTTTGCATGGCCCAGGGGCCAAAAAAAAAAAAAAAATACAAAACAAAATAAAAAATTAAAAATTATGTTTTTTTCGATGTTTAACCCCTCCAACCCGGATGACCTCATATACGCCCATAACATACTCGGCCCGCGCAACCCGGATGGCCTCATGTACGCCCCTTGCTTTCGTGCTTGATTTTCGAAAGCCGCGCGCACAGTTTGTGATGATTGGGCGGTAGGTGGCGCCACCCGGCGTCAACGACGCCACAACAACAGTATCTACCCCGACGCCATCATGGACAGTACACCAAATAGTGATTCCGCCGTGTCCGACATCGTGCTTCCTACGACGCCCTTGATAGTGCGTCGTGCCTTACCCCGACGCCATCGCCTAAATGTGTTATCTCCCGGAGGTATTGAGACGACTTTGAGACTTTATGAGAAAGCTGATGCCAAGCATAAGATTGATGAAGAAGTGAGTGACCACTCGAGTAATTATAAGTCGAGTGATTATGGCCATGAGAGTGATAAAGAACAATTCCTGGGATTTGCGAAAGAATTTGAGAGTGATGAGAGTGATGAAGGTGATGTACGTGATGTACCAGTTGTTGAGGAAGCTGGTTTACCTCAAGAAAGTGAACTTGCGAGAGTGAGTGAGTGGGAGAGTTCAAGGTCACAAACAAAATTTCGCATAAGTGACACGACTCCAAGCCCTTCCCCAGGTAAATCGCCTTTCAAGCTGCATTTCTACAAGTTAAAAATACTTGAAAAGGCGGCCGCAGCAGCTAGGGAACAAGCTAAAATAGTTGGTGAGGATGAGGCTGTGAGTGAGGGTCAGCGTGGTGACCCTTCTCGACCGCCATTGTCTCCCTTATCTACCCACGCCACCCAAGATGACCCGGATGCCCCGCATTCTTCCCCACCACCCCCACCATTGCCAAGGGTTGAGGACCCCCCACTTTCGGCCTATTTGCCTCCTAGGTCCCCCGACAGGAGACATACTGCTGCCGAAAAGGGGAAAGGTAGAAAATATACCAAGAAAATGAAGAAAAGTAAGAGAGTTTTGTTTGAGGCTCCCGCGGCGGCGTCCACCCCTGCCGGCCCCAGCCATACGTCCCCGCAACTTTCCCCACGGTCCTCCCCACCTCTCCCGCCTTCAACATGTCTTCCTGCAGAAGTATTTGAGGTCGCCACCCCAATACCTGGGCCTAGTGAAAGTGAATCATTGCTTTCTGTGACTCGTCGCAGGCCAAGGAGCCCGGGACCTCTGGAGGACACAGCCTCACCTGTCACTCCTTCCCCACCTCGCCCACCCGCACGCCGCCCACGCATCACTGGTTCCCCGCCAGATTATGTGGGGGCCACTGATGATGAAGGGCACCGCTCTGAAGACTCTGGCCATGATTACATAGGTCCACCGTCAGGGCAAGATGACCACTCTGACGATGACGATGACTATATGGACATCGACGACCCTCGACCCACCCGCTTGGCCCGGCTTCGTGCTGCCCGTCTTTCTGCCCGCCGCCCTGGCCGCCGCCCTGACCGACGCCCTCGCCGCCGCCCTAGGGCGCGCGCCTCCCGAGTTGGCCGTGGGCGTACTGGGCTACCAGTTGGAGCTCCTCGTCAGCGTAGACAAGACCCATTCTACGTTTTTCAATGGCAGGACGTAGTTGATGGGGATGGATACAACCCTGATGTGCCACCTTTTGATGAGGCACTGGAGGGTTCAGGCATTACCCCCAATTTTCCTGCAGGCCCCAATGCTCCACCACACCAACTATTTGAGGCATTCTTTGATGAGGAGGTGGTAGGCTATGTTGTCAAAGAGACAAACAAGCAGCACCAATTCCAGGTACACTTTTTGGGCAAGGTGACCAAGGGCCATATGAGGAAGTGGACCCCAGTGACTCATCAAGAATTCATGGTGTTCCTGGCACTCACCATGCTAATGCCTCATGTCAGGAAGCATAGGTTGCCTGACTATTGGATCACCAATGATCTAATTTCAACCCCTGCCTTCGGGAAATATATGGCTCGCGACCGGTACCTTGATATCCTCGCAGCGCTCCATCTTGTCACCAACACCGACGTCCACCGCCCAGACAAGCTGTGGAAGATTAGGACGTTGTATGAGATGATGCGAGACCGCTTCACCTCCTACTTCAAGCCCTTCCGCAAGGTCGTCATTGACGAGTCTCTTGTGCTGTTCCGGGGAAAACTCAGCTTCCGGCAATACATCCCCTCCAAAAGACATCGCTTTGGCATAAAATTTTTTGTGCTGTGCGACTGCACAACTGGCTATGTCCTGGACTTCCTGGTGTACAGCGGGAAGGAAGGGGACGTGCTTGTGGACCCCCTCATTGGATTTGGCGGAGCAGTGGTGCAAGCCATGATGGACCGCTACTTCCATAAAAATCACGTCCTCTACACGGACAACTATTACACGTCCCCCACTCTCTCACAGTACCTGCATGAGCGCAAGACAGGGACTGTAGGCACAGTACGAGGGAAAAGGAAGGGCATGCCAACTTTCCCTGCAAAGACCAAAAAAGGTGATGTCTTCAGGAAGAAGTCGGGGCCCATTCTGGCTATCCACTGGCACGACCAGCGGAAGGTCAACCTCCTGACCACCATCCACAAGGGGGAAATGGTGGAGACTGGCAAGGTGGATCGCCGCACCCAGGCCAGGGTGACCAAGCCCGATACTGTCCTGGACTACAATGTCAACATGAGGCTGGTGGACAAGTCCGACATGCAGATAGGCTTCATTGACTGCCTGCGTACCTCGTGCAGATGGTACAAAAAGTTCTTTCTGCATATGGTGGACATGTCAATTCTGAATGCCTATAATATATACAGGCTTCGGAATGAGAACCCACCCCTGAAGTTCAACAGCCTGCGGAGGTTCCAAAAGCAGGTGTTGACGGGGCTCCTGGAGAAGTATGCTACGCCACAGAGGGCAGTGGCACATCCTGGGCCCGCCGTTATCGACCGCTTGCAGTCTGCTCCATACCTGCTTAGGCACCAGCTTGGTTACTTTCCTCAGAATGCAGCAGGAAGAACAAATCAGAAGCGGTGCCATGTCTGCTACCACAGCAGGGTGAGGCCGCACCCAGGTAAAAAGTCAACCACGGAGTGTGTGGAGTGCAAGGTGGCACTCTGTGCTGTAGGGTGCTTCGCTGCTTACCACACCAAGCAGGAGTTCTAATAATCATACTGAAATTGCCCAATAAAATGACAATATGTACACTATAATTATATATAGGCAAAAAGTGAAAGAAAAACAATGTATTATAATAAAAAAGTCAAGTATTATGAGAAAATTGATAGAAATACAATTCCACCATAATAATATGTGAAAGTGACACATATGTATATACCAAGTGACATTCATATGATTAGAACCTATAGAAATATATAAATCAGTGAAAAAAGACACAATAAATTGTATATAAAACGTTTACAAATCATATAACTAAGTGAAAGTGACACAAGACCTAAGATTTGATGGCCAAAGTATAATAAACACCTGTGATAATGAATAATCAGTGCCTAATACAACAATAACCTACCTCAATTACTAATAAAATGTACGGTATCGAGTGAAAATGAGCATTATCAGTGACAGTGACACTCTCTAAAGCATATTTGTCAAAGTGAAAGTGACACAAGACCTAAGATTTGATGGCCAAAGTATAATAAACACCTGTGATAACGAATAATCAGTGCCTAATACAACAATAACCTACCTCAATTACTAATAAAATGTACGGTATCGAGTGAAAATGAGCATTATCAGTGACAGTGACACTCTCTAAAGCATATTTGTCAAAGTGAAAGTGACACAAGACCTAAGATTTGATGGCCAAAGTATAATAAACACCTGTGATAACGAATAATAAGTGCCTAATACAACAATAACCTACCTCAATTACTAATAAAATGTACGGTATCGAGTGAAAATTACCAATATCAGTGAAATTGATACCCTAATAAACATATTTTATATAATTGGCCTCAAAATAACTAGAAAATATCAAAACAAACATCACATTCTCAATATCAAACACTAAAATCGTCTAAGGGAGATAAATACTTTGGCGCGGCGAGCGGCTAGGTGCGTCGTAGCCAGGGCGGGCCGACGCTTTCGGACGCGTGAGGAAATTCCCGCATAAAAAAGCACTCGTCTTCCCGCGCTCACCATTATGCAACCAGAGGGGCTAGAGACCTCTACTAAACGCCATTCGACAGAGGAAGGTTTGTGGAACATTATTTTTTTTTATTCACAACATTACATGCAATATTCATTCTTTTACAGAGTAGTTAACATAGGTAAAAAATCCTCAAAACCCCCGGTACAGGAGTACAGTCATAAGCTATAGCCCCCGGGGCTGGAGGGTTAAAGTTGATTTTTTTTTTCTCTGACTCTTAAGAGTCTTCCCGCAGTCCGCCGGGGGAACTCTTAAGAGTCTTCCCGCAGTTCCCGGGTTAATGATAGCCTATCCATGACTATTCCCACAGAACGAATTTGCACCTTCACTCTTCTAGTTTATATTTTCCAAGCCTGTGCTCGTCTTCAATTTAATTTTCCCCTTTTCTCTCCCCTTCGTCCACTATCTGTAGAATTTCCTTATCTCGGTCGCTCTCTGGCTTATTTCTCTCATCTTTCTTCCATCCTTTAACTGTCTTCGTGGTGCGATGCATAAGGTGTTGATTTTCGGTGTGAGCGTCCTGGGTTCGAATCCACGGACTGCCACATGTGTTTGTAAATTTCATTGGGAGGTTTGACGTACCTCCCAACCTACCAAATAGGAAAACCTACTATTTGGTAGTAGTCTTGGAAAATCCAACGTCAAGGCTATTAACCTAATTGCAATGACGACTTGTCTATTTTGACTGCTATGTCGTCATTCCAACCGCGGTTAAAAAGAAAACGTCTAGAGTCTACTCCTTATCTTGCTCTAGGAGACGTTGTACATTAACCAAAACTACCACCGAAGGTGAAAAAAGCATAGAAGAGAAGAAAAAGGGGTTTACCTTAGTTACCGCGGAAGGCCCATCCAGTGTTCCGTCATGTGCAGATCCCTGTCGAACGTGCGCATGAGCGACCCTCTCTTGTCATCACATCTCACGTCAGCAGAAGAACGCGGATGGGCATGGGTCCGGCGTGAGGGAGGGTATTATGTACGTTGGATTTTCCAAGACTACAGTCAGCCCCCCCAATACGCGAGAATAGGGGCGACAGGAGGCATCGCGTATTGGGAATCCGCGTATTGTGGACCTAACTTTAAATAGGAATAATTAGATATGGGTGACATCTCTCAATTATGGCCTATTTTCAAAAATTTTGGCCTTATTTTCGACATTTTTGGCTCTACAGTACAGTCTATATCTTATATATAATAAGAACAATGAATAAAAATATGAAACCTTACCTTAAAATTAGTAGAAGATAGGCTAGGACTAGGACTAGGACCGTAGGACTTCACGATTTTCTCCAACTTCTCCCTCCCTGACCAAATCGTACGAACAGTTTACTCTGACAAGCCTATTGCACAGTTTCCTTCTCCTTTTTTCTTGCTATCCAACACTTCCACCTTCATTTTGTGTGTTATCTTCTTATATTGGCGTGGCATGGCGAAAAAAGTGGCAGGCACTACAAACGTTTGGTCACTCCGCACGGCTATGACGCTTGAGCGGGACTGTGGGAGGGAGGGAGGGAGGGTAAGCGGGAGGGAAGGCAGGCGTATGCCCGTCTTCTTCTTTTTTCAGAGCTACTCCTGGGCCTCGCGAAACGTAGACGTGCTCGCGTATCAAGCGGGAATAGCGGATTTGGCCCCTTCTTAGCTCTCGATTCGTGTATTGTGGTACCACCTCGCGTAATTAATGTTTAATTAATTAATGTTATTTTCGAGGGGTCACTCGTGTATTAGGGTTTTCGCGAATTGTGGAATCGCGTATTGGGGGGGCTGACTGTACTACCAAATAGTAGGTTTTCCTATTTGGTAGGTTGGGAGGTACGTCAAACCTCCCAATTTGTTAGTAGTCTTGGCAAATCCAACGTCAAGGCTGCATAACAAATAGGAGGAGGACATCCAAGCCCAACATACAAAAAAAAACCAATGCATAAAACAAAATTATGAATGACATAGACACAATTTAAACAAGAGAGTTTAATAAAAGAGTGAAAAACTGAGGAGTAGCTAAAAAGAACAGTTTTAACACATGCCCGTCATTCATAGTAATGCAAAAACATAGACTTGTCTTAAACCAAAAAGGTACTGTACCTAAAATCCCTTTTCTTCCAAAACCAACAAAAACACTGAACACAATACACTCCACCCTCCATTTAACGGACAAATGCGTGCAAGCACCTGTCCGTTCCTGCTAAATGTCCGTTGCTGCTAAATACTGTCCAGTCCGGATGTAATCCGGAAATTCCTTGAGAAAAATTCGGTGTTGAGTACAGGTGTCTGGATCGTGACATTTAACTGTTATGCATCCTTTTTTTTACTGTACCTGAAATAAATCCTGGTAATCCCTTGTGCTACACCCTATTGATAATGCAAAACTATTGAACACACTTAAAAGTGTACATTATTTGGTCTCTATATAATCTGTGAATCATTTCCGATATGATAGAATTAAAGATTTTATTTTCCACCAACTCATAATCAGCAAAAACGACACAAATGTCAATTAAAAACATGTTATAATATTTCCCCATCATTTTGTGTATACCGTGGGGAAAAAAAAAAAAAAAAATCTATCAAACGTAAATCTCCCGTCTGGGAAGCTCGGCGCCTAGACGGAGGGGAGGGTTGAAATATTTTGTTGACTATCTCATTTATTATTTATCTATGTGCTGGAAGGATATTATATTTTTCAATTCCATCACATTAGAAATTATTCAAAGATTACAAAAAGTCCAAATAAGACATAGTTATGTTAATGTATAAGGGATTTAGGTAGATGAATTAGAGAGATAGATAGATAGAAAGAGTGTGTATATCGAGGGAAAAAAACAAAACAAAAAAATCTATCAAACGTAAATCTTCCGTCTCGGAAGCTCCGCGTCTAGACTGAGGGGAGGGTTGAACTATTTTTTTGACTATCTTATTTATTATTTATCTATGTGCTGGAAGGATATTATATTTTTCAATTCCATCACATTAGAAATTATTCAAAGATTACAAAAAGTCCAAATAAGACATAGTTATGTTAATGTAGAAGGGATTTAGGTAGATGAATTAGAGAGATAGATAAATAGAAAGAGTGTGTATATCGAGGGAAAAAAACAAAACAAAAAATCTATCAAACGTAAATCTTCCGTCTCTGCTGGCACGGAGGGGAGAGTTGAAATATTTTGTTGACTATCTTATTTATCTATGTGCTGGAAGGATATTATATTTTTCAATTCCATCATATTAGAAATGATTCAAAGATTACAAAAAGTCCAAATAAAACATAGTTATGTTAATGTATAAGGGATTTAGGTAGGTGCATTAGAGAGATAAATAGATAGAGCAACGGACTTTGCTCCAACTTTTTTATAGCAACGGACTATGTCCGTTGCTGGTCCATTGTCCGGCCTACATTTTTTGACCGTTATTGCCGATATCCGTTAAATCGGAATCCGTTAAATGGAGGTTAGAGTGTAACAAAACACAATTTTCAATGTGGCAAAAACACTTATGTACTGTATTTGTTAGTAGTCTTGGCAAATCCAACGTCAAGGCTATTAACCTAATTGCAATGACGACTTGTCTATTTTGACTGCTATGTCGTCATTCCAACCGCGGTTAAAAAGAAAACGTCTAGAGTCTACTCCTTATCTTGCTCTAGGAGACGTTGTACATTAACCAAAACTACCACCGAAGGTGAAAAAAGCATAGAAGAGAAGAAAAAGGGGTTTACCTTAGTTACCGCTTAAGGCCCATCCCGTGTTCCGTCATGTGCAGATCACTGTCGAACGTGCGCATGAGCGACCCTCTCTTGTTATCATTTTTTCACGCGCCTCCATTGATTGAGTCCGCTTTTGTTGTGCTCCTTCAATTCACCCTGTTTTAGGTTCGTTTCGGCTTTTCTGGCCTTCTTTTTGCTAGACAGATGTTACGTGATCTAGGACACACCTAAATGGGCTCCTTAATGTGTTAATGGAGACGCGTGTGGAAATAGCTACCGAAGGTACGGGGGCGCTTGGCGTTCCCCGTCTATAGGTTTTCATTCTTTCTCTTTTCATATTCTTTTTTCCTGTTAGTCTGGGCATAGTTTAGCTTTTAGCTTCGATTAGCCTAGCTTGTTTATCATTCAGGAATTGCTATGCCCTTATGAGTTCTCATTTTTTTTTTTTCATAGCCTAGGTGTACAGTTGGTTCACAATCTGAGATTTCGTGGTGGCGGTGCTGTTTGTAGGTTTGTGTCAGCCGCATAACTAGCGTTATTCCCGAGTCCCCCCTTTCGAGCCTTCACTGTGTCTCAAGGGCCTGGGCGCTTAGTGGTTCGTGATACCCAGAGGTACCCCACGGGGGCCTCTCCCTCACTCCACAGGGTTTTTTTCGCCCCTGACACATTCTCTACTCGCGGCTAGGCCACCCTTTTTCTCACCGGTTTCATTACTGGTTTTTTGTGTTTCCCTTCCTGTTTTCACCTCCATCCTTTCATAACTTTTGCCCAATCCTGGGGTACCCCACGGGGGCCCCTGTTGTGCCAAACCACCCAACCTGCCACTTCTCCTCATGGGCTTTGCTCTATCTCTGTGGGTTGGGTGGTTCCCAGGGGATGTGCCTCCTCTCCCCTGGTGTGCCTTCCTTGCCTCTCCCTTGACCGGTCGAGTCAGGATTTTATCAAGGAAGACACTGCTCAGCTAGATGGTCACGGTCATCTTCGCTTGGAGTTCGTAAGGAGTTGACGCTTGTTTGCCGGCCTTTTTTGGTTTTCCTAGACGCCCCTCTCGCTTGTTCGGCACCGGGCCCTCTTGGCAGGTCCCGCAAATTTGCGGAGTGCTCGATTCGGCCCTCTGGGTCGTTTCGGCTCCCCGCAAATTTGCGGAGATCGCTGGGGGGTCGCGTGACGATGTGGGGGGTTTGTGTCGGTACGGATCTACCTCCATTGGCCCGCAAATTTGCGGTTATAGTTGGCTTTCACTGTTGACCCTTTTTTGTGTCATATTGTTGCCTGATACTATATTGGTGTATGCACTTTCCTGGTGTTATAGGCCCTGCATATAAGATGTTGAGTGGTGGTTAACACTTTCTCCATCTTTGCAGGTTCTGCTGGTGCTCTTCCGCCTCGGCCGCCCTCCTCACCTACCTCTGTGCTCCCGGTTTAGGGTGAGTACAGATGCCTGTTTGCATGTGTGTTCCTGTTTCCCCATGCTCCTTCCCTGGTTCTTCTTGGACATTCTCTACACTTACACCTTCGACGTGCTGATTCTGGTGTGTGTTCTTCTCGTGCTGGTCGGCTGCTTTGCTTTCGCCTTGGTTGTCGCTCCCCGTGCTTGGTGAGCCACATGTCCTGCTTGCGCCACTCGCTCTTTGTGTCCTCTACGGCCTACCTCCCTGCTCTGTGTGGCCCGTCTCTGGCCCTGGTGGTTGTGCTGCTCCATGGCCCTGGTTCCTCGGCGGTGGCTGTGGCCTCTGCTTCCCTTCCGTCGGTGTGGCCGATGGTCTCCCGCCACATTGGGCCTGTGGGCCGCCGTTCCCCGGCTTTTGTTGCCGCCCGGTTCCGCGTCACCCTGGGTATCCCTGACCCGACTGCCGGCCGTTCACCCCAGCCCGTAGCCTCGTAGGTGGCGCTCTCGTCTCACACGCGAGGGGTCGGGGGTTCCCTCCCAGACCGGGCGGTGCCGAATTGGGCTTGTCTCCTTTCCTGTGTTAGCCTCAGTTCACCTAGCTGTAAATAGGTACCTGGAATTCGTGGACGACGTTGTGCCGTCCCATCTGGGGTTGGCACACATGGTACAAGGCGGGCTGGGTATCATATGGTTCCCCTACGCTACTGGTCAACCTAAGCCTCCACGCTCTCGCTCGCCTCGCTCCTGCCCCTCGTCGTCCTCCTGTTCGCCTTGACGTCGCCCGTCGCCCTCGTCTTGGTTCTCGCCCTGAGGCCGGGGTTAGCGGCTCTGCTCCTATGCGCCCTCCCCTGGCCTCTACGGATAGGGGCTCTCCTCCCTTCCGCCCGCTTTCCTAGCCCAGACGACTTCCTCTTCCGTTGTCCTCTCCGCGCGCGGTTGTTCGTGCTGTCGCTGGCCCTCTGCTCCCTCCTACACTGTCCAGGAGGGTCCGCCTGGGTGTCGTTGCTTCTCCTCCTTCACCTGCTTCAGTGCCTCTTCTTCCTTCACGGTCTCGTCCCGCGGTGGGGGTCCCTCCCTCCTCCGCCTCGGTGTCGGGCCGCCCTGTTCTCTCAGCCCCGGGGGTCCTTGCTCTGTTTCCCCCTGCGGCTCCTTCTGGCCTCCTTTCACCCGGCCAGCCTTCCCCCTCCCGTCGTCCTGCTCCTCCTCCTTCTTCTCTTCCTGCCCTTCACTTCCCGTCTCGCCTGGGGGGTACCCCTCCTCTTGCCTCGGTGAGGCTTCGGGGTCCCCCTTTTCTCGGGTGCTGTCGTGTCGCTGGAAGAGGGGGATGGTGCTGTTTCCCCCTCGGCCGTTCGTGTTCGGGGACGGGTCCCTCTACGGCGACGCGGCCGTCGTCGCTCGCCTTCCTTGGGCCGCGACGCTGCTGGTTCGTGTCGTGGGTCTCGCTCCCGCTCACGCTTGTCCCTGCGGACCGACCCTTCTGGGTGGGGGGGGGTGGGGGGGGTCGCCTCTCTCGGTTCGATTGTTGGCTTTGCGGGACTGGGTTGTGTCACGCTTCGACGGGTGCTTGGCGTCGTTGGCCGCCTCCCTCTTCTCGCGCTTCTTGGCGGTGCCTCACCCTCAGCGCCTCGCCTTTCCTACCCCTGCTACGGTCCCGCTCCCTTCTGCAGGCCTCCGCTCTGGTCAGACTTCATCCGCACTGACCTCCTTCCGGCTGTTCAGTCCCTGGCTGTGTTGACGGGTCTGTCCTCCTATGGGACGGGTTTGTGCGGCGCCGGTACGCCTGGCTTCGCCGTCATGCTCGGTCGCCCTCTCCCCTTGGAGGCCTGGTTTGCTGTGGCCTTCGCCTTCACACCGTTCCGTCGACGGCTCTCCTTCGGTCCCTCCCTTAGGTTACTCGCCTTGACGTTGGACTGGGGTCGTCCCTGCTTTTGCCTCCTCTTGTGTCTGTCGGCAGGTTGGCCGGCGCGTTCTGGTCCTGGATGGGCGCGCCCATTCTTGAACTTTGTTCTATTGCTACCCCGTTCTTCTCTCCCCCGAATCAGGCCTCTGTCGCCACGGTTTTTCCCTTGCGACGGAGGGTGACGAACTTCTTGTCTTGTCTTTCGGTTCCCTCCAGCCGTCTGTTCCCGCCTGCGGCTTTTCGGGGCGTCTGCGCCAGGCGCTCTTCGCGAGGGTTTGGACCGCGTTCTGCGGGTCCGCCTTCGGCTCGCGGTGTCTTTGGTTCCCGAGCTGCAGGCGGTTTTGTGCGCGGCAACTCGGCGCCGCCCGACAGTGCGGTCCTCGTTCTGCCGGCCGGCCCCCTTGGATATTCGTCAGGGTTTGTTGTACTCTGCGCTACATACGTCGGGGTTGTTTCAGCTGGTTGCTTGGGTATGCTCGCTTCTCTGGCGGCGGCCCCTGCTTCCGACACGCGACGCCGCGCTGTGTCATTGCGTTCCCTGCTTCCGTCACGCACCGTCGTGCTGTGTCGCACGCGGGGTCTTCTCAGTCCCTTCCTTCTGCCGGTCCTCTTCGGGGTGCTGCTACACGTGCTGCCGCCTTGCGCGGCCGCAGGACTGGGACGTTGCAGGCCAGTGCGTCGATTCCGCCTCGCCCTTCTGTTCTTGCCCCTTTTCATCCCCGCTGTGTCGGGGCTGGCCGTCCTTCCACTTCCGGCCGCCCTTCGACGTGGTCTGCCCCGCGCCGGCCTGGGGTTGGGGGGGGGGGGTAGAGGTCGACGTGGCGCTCGTGCCCGCACGGCCCGTACCGAGGGTACCTCCGCGTCAACACAATGTGTAGTTCTCTGGGTCGGCCTCCTTGTTCTCCTTCTCGCCTGGCCGACCGGGTCGCTCCCCTCCTCTCGGGTGCTCCCTCGGGTTGTTTTTGCCCTTGCACCCCTCGGTTGCCGCGAGGGACATTGGGGGCGGCGGGTTGCGCGGTGGGGTCTCTCCTGGTGGTGGGCGTCTTGACCCCCTTTCCGCTCTTGTCACCGCCGCCGGCCCTTCTCTTCGGACGTGGCCCACGTGCTCCCTTCCATGCCCGAGCTGGGTAGCGTCGAGGGGGTTGATCGCCGGTCGCCCGGTTTTCCTCTCCCGTGTCTTTCTGGTCCCGTCGAACTGCGACGCGATGCGACCGTTGGTGGTTCTGTCGGCCCTCAACGGGCGCGTCCTGCTCACTCGGTTTCGGATGCTGCCGGTACCCCTGGTACGCCTGGGCCTGTGCCCTCTGTCGTGGGTTGTGTCGCTGGCCCTCCAGGATGCGTCTTGGCTCGTTCCTCTCCATCCTCTCTTCCAGCGATTCTTGGCCGTTCGGACTTCCGATCGTGTGTTCCTGTTCGCCGGCCTTCCCTTCGGTCTCCACATCGCGCCGCGGCTCTTCTCCGCACATGTGGGGCAGGCTCTGGGTCCTCTCCTCAGGAGCGGGCTCCAGCTCCTGTTTTCCTTGGCCGACTGGTTGGTTGTTTCCGAAGCCCTCGGCCTGTGCGTTGGCGCCGCCCTCACAGTCGTTCGCACCGTCGCACGGTTAGGGTTCCCCTTTTGGTGTTCCCGTTTCACGCTTGACCCCGTCGCGTGTCGTGCCATGGGTCGATCTCGCATGGGTTTTCTCCGGCGCTACGGTGACCCGGGGTCTGCCGACCGCGGTGCTCCTTCGGTGGACGGTCTTCGCCGTGTTGCACTCGGTCTCCCTCCTGGGGTGGCTCTGGGACTCGTTCGTGGGACTCGTTCGTGGGTTCGCTGCTTTGGGCCGCTCTGCCCCTTTCCTTAGGGTGCCTCTGGCTCCTCCGCCTCCTCCTCATGGGCCCCGTGATGTTTCCGTTGCCCCTCTGGTTCGGCTCCTGCCGCTCCTGCGTCCCGTTCGCTGCCGCTTCGGTCTCTGGGTTGCTCCGGGCTCGCTCTCTGCGGCTGTGCCCTGGTCCGCCCCCCTCGCCGACGGTCTGGGTAGCCACAGATCCGTCGAGCGAGGTTGGGTGGGGTTCCCGATCGAACCTGGGCCGTCCACTTCCTGGCTGATGGGTGGGTCTCCCTCCCCTTCCCCATCTATGCCCTCGGACTGTTGGTTCCTCAGTTCTTCCTGCGGGTCCCCGCGCTGGCCCTTCGGGGTCAGTCGGTGGCCTTCGGGTTAGACACTCAGACAGGCTGTCCCCTGTTTTCCTTCTGCGGGGGTTCCTCCAGGTCGTTGACTCTATTGGGGGTCTCGGTGGAGTTGTTCTTCCTCGCGGCCCGACACCCTTCTCCTTGCATGCCTCCTCCCTGCCCGGGCCGGCCACCCTGTGGGCGGCCGCCCTGTCGTGAGGGCAGGGCGTTCTTGTTGAATGGGCGTTGCAACGGACTGTGTTCACCGACCTCGCGGCTTCCTGAGGTGTTCCGGAGGTCGCCTTGTTCGCATCGGGGGTGCCGCGCCAGTTGCCTTTGGACCTCTCCCTCCGGCCTCGCGCTCCGGGGAGGATCCGGCCGCTTTCATGGTGGCCTGGTACGGGTGGCGGTCGATATCCATCTTTCCGCCCCCAGACGCGAAGTTGCTGTGCCCAGTCCTCGCCAGGCTGCGGCTGTGCCACGGCTGCGTCGGGCTCCTCGCGCCTCTGTGGCCGGCACGGGCTTGGTCCGCCCGGTTGCCGCGGTGGTGCCCGAGTCCGGTCCCTCTACCTGTCTCCGGCTTCCGCTTGGGCTCGGTTAGGGCCCTGCGGCCCTCGTTGGCCTTCGCATCGTGCTTGTTCATGTGGCACGGTGGCTCCCGGTCCCGGGCCGGGCCCTGACTGACCTCCTGCTGCGTTCCTGGCCGTCTTCTCCTTGGGGGCCTTCCGGGTCCCGCTGGAGGTCTTTTCCTAGGTGGCTACGGGCCACTCGCCTGCCTGTTGGCTCTCCTTCCCTCGTCCTCCGCTCCTTGTTTCACCTCTTCCGTACGCGTCACTTTCGAGTCGTCGCTATACGTCCCCGCTTGTCTGCCGTCCGGGGGGCTCTTTGGGTCCGTCGCTCGGCTGGTCGTTCTGACACAGGTGCTGGATTCCTTCCTGACGGCTGCCTTCAGGGATCGACCTCCTCCGCGCCTAGTCCCTCCGCAGTGGGTTCTGGGGCGGGCTCTGGTCCTTCTGGCTTCGCCCTCGTCTACGAGGGCCGCTACGCCGGTTCTGTTGCTCGGGCGTCCGCTCTTCCTTGTCGCTCTGGCCGCTGGGGTTCGGGTGTCTGCCCTAGCGGTATTGTCGTGGCCCCGGGACTGCGTGCGATTCTCCCCGTCCCTGCATGGCGTCTCGTTCGCCTCCTCCCCTCCTTTTGTTGCCACGCTTGGGAGGGCGGCCCCCGTCTTTCCGGCCTTTCGCCGTCCAGGCTTTCCGGCTTGGGCATCCTCGCCATGTGTGGTGCCCGGTGTCGGCCTTGCGCTCCTCTGTTGCGTCTGTGGCGCCGCCTTCGGGTCCTGCTGTGTGGGTGTCTCCTCGGACGGGTGGGTGGCTCTCGCAGGTGCAGTTGGGGCGCCGCGTTAGTCGGACCGTTCGTGCCCGTCGCCCTGTTTGTAGGGTTTCTGCGCACGATGTCAGATCCTTTGCTGCCTCCTTCCGGTTCCTGCCGCGTCAATCCTTACCTGCCTTCGCCTCAGCGGTTTTGTGGGTCTTCTATCAATTCCTTCATCTCCTCCTACCTCTCCGTGTCCAGTGTTCGACCCCCTCGGCTGGTGATTGCTCTCGGGGGTCGTGTTTCCTGGGCTCTGGCGAAGATCCCTGGTCTTCCCCCCCTTGTCCCTCGTTCTTTTCCTTTGTTTTATATGACAAAGGAGGGGGGGGGGGTGTACGGGTTTGCAACACTGAATTGCAAGTTTGGGATTGTATATTGTTCCAGTACATAAGTGTTTTTGCCACATTGAAAATTGTGTTTTGTTCTTGTGTTCAGTGTTTTTGTTGGTTTTTGAAGAAAAGGGATTTTGGGTACAGTACCTTTTTGGTTTCAGACAAGTCTATGTTTTTGCATTACTATGAATGACGGGCATGTGTTAAAACTGTTCTTTTTAGCTACTCCTCAGTTTTTCACTCTTTTATTAGACTCTCTTGTTTAAATTGTGTCTTTGTCATTCATACTTTTGTTTTATGCATTGGTTTTTTTGGTAGGTTGGGCTTGGATGTCCTCCTCCTATTTGTTATGCAGCCTTGACGTTGGATTTGCCAAGACTACTAACAAATTGGGAGGTTTGACGTACCTCCCAACCTACCAAATAGGAAAACCTACTATTTGGTAGTAGTCTTGGAAAATCCAACGTACATAATACCCTCCCTCACGCCGGACCCCTGCCCATCCGCGTTCTTCTGCTGACGTGAGATGTGATAACAAGAGAGGGTCGCTCATGCGCACGTTCGACAGTGATCTGCACATGACGGAACACGGGATGGGCCTTAAGCGGTAACTAAGGTAAACCCCTTTTTCTTCTCTTCTATGCTTTTTTCACCTTCGGTGGTAGTTTTGGTTAATGTACAACGTCTCCTAGAGCAAGATAAGGAGTAGACTCTAGACGTTTTCTTTTTAACCGCGGTTGGAATGACGACATAGCAGTCAAAATAGACAAGTCGTCATTGCAATTAGGTTAATAGCCTTGACGTTGGATTTTCCAAGACTACTACCAAATAGTAGGTTTTCCTATTTGGTAGGTTGGGAGGTACGTCAAACCTCCCAAACAATACATAATCCCAAACTTGCAATCAAGTGTTGCAAACCCGTACTTTCCCCCCCCCCCCTTTGTCAAAGAAAACAAAGGAAAAGAACGAGGGACAAGGGGGGAAGACCAGGTATCTTCGCCAGAGCACGAGGAAACACGACCCCCGAGAGCCATCACCGGCCGAGGGGGTCGAACACTGGACATGGAGAGGTAGGAGGAGATGAAGGAAGTGATAGAAGACCACAAAACCGCTGAGGTGATGTCAGGTAAGGATCGACGTTGCAGGAACCGGAAGGAGGCAGCAAAGGATCGCACATCGTGCGCAGAACCCCTACAAACAGGGTGAATGGCACGAATGGGCCGACAAATGTGGCGTCCCATCTGCACCTGCGAGAGCCTCCCACCTGTCCGAGGAGACACCCACACAGCAGTACCCGAAGGCGGCGCCACAGACGCAACAGAGGAAAGCAAGGCTGACACCGGGCACAACACATGGCGAGTATGCCCACGCTGGAAAGCCTGGACGGTGAAAGGCTGGAAAACGTGGGTCTCCCTCTCATTCGTGGCAACAAAATGAGGGGAGGAGGCGAACGTGACGCCATGCAAGGACGGGGAGAATCGCACGCAGACCCGGGGCCGTGACAATGCCGCTAGTGCAGACACCCGAACCCCAGCGGGCAGAGCGACAAGGAAGAGCGCACGCCCGAGCAACGGAACCGGTGTAGCGGCCCGTGTATACGTGGGTGAAGCCAGAAGGTTCAGAGCCCGCCCCATATCCCACCGTGGAGGGACCTGGCGCGGAGGCGGGCGTTCCCGGAAGGCAGCCGTCATGAAGGAAACCAGCTCCTGCGGCGGAACGACCAGCCCAGCGACAGACTCAAAGACCCCCCGGACGGCAGACAAGTGGTTACGTACAGCGTCGACGGGCAAGTGACGTGTACGGAAGAGGTGAAACAAGGAGTGGAGGACGAGGGAAGGAGAGCCAACTGGCTAGCGAGTGTCCCGTATCCACCTAGTAAAAGACCTCCAGTGGGACCCGTAAGGCCCCCAAGGAGAAGTCGGCCAGGAACGCTTCAGGAAGTCAGGCAGGTCCCGGCCGTGGACTGGGAGCCACCGTGCCTCATGAGCATCCACAATGCGAAGGCCAACGAGGTCCGCAGGGCCCCAACCTAGCGCAAGTGGAAGTCGGAGACAGGTAGAGGGACCGGACTCGGGCACCACCGCGTCAACTGGGCGTACCAAGCCCGTGCCGGCCATAGAGGTGCGAGGAGCCAGACGCTGCCGCGGTACAGCCGCAGCCTCGCGAGGACGTTGCACAGCAACAGTGCATCTGGAGGCGGAAATATGTATATCGACCGCCACCTGTTCCAGTCTACCATGAAAGCGTCCAGACCCCCCTCCGGAGTGCGAGGCCAGAGGGAGAGGTACCGAGGCAACTGGCGCGGCACCTCCGATGCGAACAAGGCGACCTCCGGAACACCCCAGGAAGCCGCGAGGTCGTCGAACACAGTCCGTTGCATTGCCCATTCGACAAGAACGCCCTGTCTTCTCGACAGGGCGTCCGCCCACAGGGTGGCAGGCCCGGGCAGGGAGGAGGCATGCAGGGAGAAGGTGTGTCGGTCCGCGAGGAAGAACAACTTCACCGAGAACCCCAATAGAGTCAATGACCTGGAGGACCCCCGCTTTAGGAAACAGTGGACAGCTGTCTGAGTGTCCATCCCGAAGGCCACCGACTTTCCCCGAAGGGCCAGCGCGTGGGCCCTCAAGAAGAACAAAGGAACCAACAGTTCGAGAGCATAGACGGGTAAGGGGCGTGAGTCCCACCCATCCGCCGGGAAGTTGACGGCCCAGGTTTGATGGGTAACCGCACTCTACCACGCTCGACGCATCTGTCTACCCAGATTGTCGGCGGGGGGGGCGTTCCAGGGCACAGCCGCAGAGAGCGTGCCCCGAGCAACCCAGTGTCCGAAGTGTCCGCGAAAGGCACGCGGGAGCGGCAGGAGCCGATCCATAGGGGTCAACGGAAACACCTCGGTGCCCATGAGGAGGAGGCGGCGTAGCCGGAGGCTCCCTAAGGGAATGGGCAGAGCCGCCCAATGCAGCGAACCCACTAACGAGTCCCAGAGCCACCCCGGGAGGGAGACCGAGTGCAACACGGCGAAGACCTTCCGCCGAAGGTGCACCGCGTCCGGCAGACCCTGGGTTACCGGAGCGCCGGACAAAACCCAGGCGAGACCGACCCATGGCACGACACGCGACGGGGTCAAGCGTGACTTGGGAACATCGACGGGGAACCCTAACTGTGCAACGTGGCGAACGACTGTGAGGGCGTCGCGTACGCACAGTCCGAGGGCTTCGGAAACTATCAACCAATCGGCCAAGGAAAACAGGAGCTGGAGCCCGCTCCTGAGGAGAGGACCCAGAGCCTGTCGCACCAGTTCGGAGAAGATCCGCGGCGCGATGTGGAGACTGAAGGCAAGGCCGGCGAACAGGAACATATGATCGGAAGTCCGAACGGCCAAGAATCGCTGGAATTGAGGATGGAGAGGAACGAGCCAAGACGCAGCCTGGAGGGCCAGCGACACTACCCACGACAGAGGGCGGAGGGCCAGGCGTACCTGGCGTACCGGCAGCATCCGAAACCGTGTGTGCACAATGCGCCCGGTGAGGGCCAACATAGCCACCACCGGGCGCATCGCGTCGCAGTTCTACTCCGGTACCAGAAATACACGGGAGAGGAAAACCGGGTGACCGGCGGTCAACTCCCTCGACGATACCCTGCCCGTGCATGGATGTGAACACGTGGGCCACCTCTGAAGAGATGGGCCGGCGTCGGTGACAAGAGCGGAGTGGGGGTCTGGACGTCCACCTCCAGGTGAGACCCCTCCACGCAATCCGCCGCCCCCAACGTCCCTCGCGGCCACCGAGGGGCGCAAGAGCGAAAACAACCCGTGGAAGCTCCTGAGAGGAGGGGAGCGACCCAGGCGGCCAGGCGAGAAGGAGAACAAGGAGACCGACCCAGAGAACCTACACATTGTTTTGACGTGGAGGTACCCCCGGTACGGTCCGTGCGGGCATGAGCGCCACGTTGACCACCTCTACCCCCCCTCCCCCCCCCCAACTTCGTCGAAAAGGGCGGGCCACCCCAACCCCTGGCGGTCGCGGGGCCGACCCCGGCGAAGGGCGGCTGGAAGTGGAAGGGCGGCCAGCCCCGACACAGCGGGGATGAAAAGGGGGCAAGAACAGAAGGGCGAGACGGAACTGACGCACTGGCCTGTAACGTCCCTGTCTTGCGCCCGTGCATGGCAGCAGCACCTCGAAGAGGACCGGCAGAAGGACGGGACTGAGAAGACCCCGCTCACGACACAGCGCGTCGTTGCGTGACGTAAGCAGGGTCCGCCGATGGAGAAGCGTAGCGGACCCAAGCATCCCGCGCAAAAAAGCCCCGACGGAGAGAGCGCAGAGTACAACAAACCCTGACGAATATCCAAGGGGGCTGTCCGGCAGAACGAGGACCGTACCGTCCGGCGTTGCCGAGGTGCCACGCACAAAACCGCCTTCAGCTCGGGAACCAAAGACACCGCGAGCCGAAGGGGGATCCGCCGAACGCGGCCCAAACCCTCGCGAAGATCGCCCGGTGCAGACGCCGCGAGAAGCCGCAGGTGGTGAACAGAAGTCTGGAGGGAACCAAAAGACAAGAGAAGAAGTTCGGCACCCACCGCCGCAAGGGAAAAATCCTGTCGACAGAGGACTGAACTGGGAAAGAGAAGAACGGGGTAGCAAGAGAACAAAGTTCAAGAACGGGCGCGCTGAACCAGGACCAGAACGCGCCGTCCAACACAAGAGGAGGCAAAAGCAGTGACGACTCCGGGGGAGGGACTGAAGGAGAGCCGGCGACGGAACGGCCGGCGAAGACGAAGGCCTCAGCAAACCAGGCCCCCAACGGGAGAGGGTGATCGAGCAAGATGGCTAAGCCAGGCGTACCGTCGTTGCACAAACCCGTCCCATAGGAGTACAGTCCCGTCAACACAGCCAGGGACTGAACAACCTGAAGGATGTCCCGGCGGCTGAAGTCTAACCAGAGCATAGGCCTGCAGAAGGGAGGGGGACCGTAGCAGGGGTAGGTATGGTGAGGCGCTGAGGGTGTGTCACCACCAAGAAGCGCGAGAAGAGGGAGTCTTGCATCGACTCCAAGTGCCCGTCGATGCGTGACACAAGCCACCCCTGCATAGCCGACAATCGATCCGAGAGAGGCGACCCCCCCCCCCCCAAGAACGGTCGGCCCGCAGGGGTGAGCGGGAGCGAGATCCAGGACACGAACCAGCAGAGTCGCGGCCCAAGGAAGGCGAGCGACCACGGTTATGTCGCCGCAGAGGGATTCGTCCCTGAACACGAACGCCCGAGGGGGAAACAGCACTATCCCCCTCTTCCAGCGACACGTCAGCCCCTGAGAAAGAGGACCCCGAAACCACGCGATACCCCACCGAGCCAAGAGGAGGGGTACCCCCGTGGCGAGACGGTAAGTGAAGGTCAGGGAGAGGAGGAGGAGCAGGACGACGGGAGTGGGAAGGCTGGCCGGGTGAAAAGATAGCATCTGGTGTTCCCAGGCGGACACCCAACCAAGTACGAACCAGACCCTACGTTGCTTAACTTCGCTGATCGGACGAGAAGCGGTGCATTCAACGTGGTATGGCCGTTGGCTGAAAAGAGGTCAGAAGTAGCCGCGGGGGGAAAGAGAGCAAGGATCCCCGGGGCAGAGATAACAGGGCGGCCCGAGGCGGAGGAGGGAGGGACCGCCACCGTGGGACAAGACCGTGAAGGAAGAATAGGCACCGAAGCAGGTGAAGTAGGAGGAGAAGCAACTACATCCTGGCGGACCCTCCTGGACAGTGTAGGAGGAGGGAGCAGAGGGCCAGCTACAGCCTGAACCTCCGCGCGCAGAGAGGACAAAGGAAGAGGACGTCGTACGAGCAGGGGAAGCGGGCGGAAGGTAGTAGAGCCCCGACCCGGAGAGGCCAGGGGAGGGCGCACAGGGGCAGAGCCGCTAACCCCGGCCGCAGGGCGAGAACCATGACGAGGGCGATGGGCGCCGTCAAGGCGATCAGGAGGACAACGAGGGGCAGAAGAGGACGGGCGACGAGGCGAGCGAGAGCGTGGACGGAGCAGGGGATCCCCCCGACGATGTGACGACCGGCTGCGGGACCCAGGGGAGAGGGCCAGGCGAACGGCCTTCAGTCGGGCCAGGGATACCCAGGGCGACGCGGATCCGGGCGGCAACAAAGGCCGGGGAACGGTGGCCCACAGTCCAAAAGTGGCGGGAGACTAGCGCCCACACCGACTGAAGGGAAGCAGAGGCCACTGCCGCCGCCGAGGAACCAGGGCTATGGTGCACCACATCCACCAGGGCCAGACACGGGCCACACAGAGCAGGGAGGTAGGCCGTAAAGGACACACAGTGCGAGTGGCGCAAGCAGGACTTGTGGCTCACCAAGCACGGGGAGCTACAACCATGGCGAAAGCAAGGCAGCCTACCTGCACTGAAAGAACACACACCATAATCAGCACGTCGAAGGAGTAAGCGGAGAGAATGTCCAAGAAGAACCAGGGAAGGAGCATGGGGAAACAGGAACACACATGCAAACAGGTAATCGTACTCACCCTAAACCGGGAGCACAGAGGTAGGTGAGTAGGGCGGGCGAGGTGGAAGAGCACTAGCAGAACCTGCAAAGATGGAGAAAGTGTTAACCACCACTCAACATCTTACATGCAGGGCCTATAATACCAGTAAAGTGCACACACCAAATAGTATCAGGCAACAAGATGACATAAAAAAGGTCAATAGTGAAAGCCAACTATTACCGCAAATTTGCGGGCCAATGGAGGCATAACCGTACCGACACCACCCTCCCGCAATTTTGCGGGACCCCCCAGCGATCTCCGCAAATATGCGGGGAGCCGAAACGTCCCAGAGGACCAAATCGAGCTCCCGCAAATTTGCGGGACCGGCCGAGATGGTCCGGCGCCGAAAAAGCGAGAGGAGCGTCTAGGGAATACCAAAAAAGGGCCACAAAAATGCGTCATCTCCTTATGAACTCCAAGCGATGATGGCCATCAAGCTGAGCAGTGTCTTCCTTGAAAATATCCTAACTCAACCGGTAAAGGGAGAGGCAAGGAAGACACACCAGGGGAGAGGAGGTAAATCCCCCAGGAACCACCCAACCCACAGAGATAGAGCAAAGCCCATGAGGAGAAGTGGCAGGGAGGGTGGTGTCGCACAAACAGGGGCCCCCGTGGGGTACCCCTGGATTGGGCAAAAAGACTATGAAAGGATGGAGGTGAAACAGGAAGAGAAAACAAAAACCAGTAAATTAAACTGGTGAGAAAAAGGGTGGCCTAGCCGTGAGCAGAGAATGTGTCAGGGGCGAAAAACCCTGTGGTGTGAAAGAGGGGCCCCCGTGGGGTACCTCTGGATTATCATGAACCACCTGTCGCCCAGGCCCTTGAGACACAGTGAAGGACTCGAAAGGGGGGACTCGGGAATAACGCTAATAATGCGGCCGACACAAACTCTACAAACAGCACCGCCACCAACGAAATCTCAGATTGTTTACCAACGGTACACCTTAGGCTATGAAAAAATGAAAACTCATAGGGGCATAGCAATTCCTGAATGAGAAAACGAGCTAGGCTAAAATAAGCTAAAAGCTAAACTATGCCCAGACTAACAGGAAAAAAGAATATGAAAAGAGAAAGAATGAAAAACATATACGAGGAACGCCAGGCGCCCCCGTACCTTCGGTAGGCTATTTCCACACGCGTCTCCATTATACACACTTAGGAGCCCATTTACGTGTGCCCTAGATCACGTAACATCTGTCTAACAAAAAAGAAGGCCAGATAAGCCGAAACGAACCTAAAACAGGGTGAATTGAAGGAGCACAACAAAAGCGGACTCAAGCAATGGAGCGCGTGAAAAAATTATGACAAGAGAGGGTCGCTCATGCGCACGTTCGACAGGGATCTGCACATGACGGAACACGGGATGGGCCTTAAGCGGTAACTAAGGTAAACCCCTTTTTCTTCTCTTCTATGCTTTTTTCATCTTCGGTGGTAGTTTTGGTTAATGTACAACGTCTCCTAGAGCAAGATAAGGAGTAGACTCTAGACGTTTTCTTTTTAACCGCGGTTGGAATGACGACATAGCAGTCAAAATAGACAAGTCGTCATTGCAATTAGGTTAATAGCCTTGACGTTGGATTTGCCAAGACTACTAACAAATTAATCGATTTTAGGAGTATAGTTGGTTGTTGGAAGGAACATAATAATTTACATTGTGTTTTTCCTTAGCTCCTCTTATCACAATACATTTTTATCTTCATGCAGTCTCTCTCACCAGATTTTCCTTCTGCCTAATTACCTTAACAACTTCCTGTTCAAAATGTCCAGCCTGCCTTTGTCTCTTTAAACTTTTCCTCTGCTAATTGTTGTTCCTTTACTATTTCTGAGAATTTCAAATTCCTTACCTCTTCGTTCTTTTCAAATTCCTAGTTTTTCAATTAAATAACTCTTGTATCCTTTTTCAATCTATCCATTTTGTCCTGCATTTCATTAATATAATACTTTTAGTTAGGGGAGGTGTGGTGGAGTGGTCATGCCACTGGACTGGTAATCCAATGGTACGAGCTTCGAATCCCGATGTATCAATGGGAAGATATTATTGGGATGGAAATTGTGCTGTACCTAGTATCAGTGCATTACCACAAAGCCCACCGAAACGCCAAAAAATGCCCCATTGTTCCCTGATTAAATAGCACTGTATGAATATTCCCATATTTAAAATATGCTACAGGGGGGGCAATGCCCAGTGAGTTCATTGCTCAATAGGTGGCGTTCTGAGAGTGAGGGTCCGAGTCTAGGTGGTGAGACAGTGAAGCACTGGAGCGAAGCAGCTTCAGAGATGTGGCTGCTTCGAGCCGTGGGTGGGCAATCATGCATCTTGCAAAGGTAAGATATTGGGGGCTGGTTGTATCCCAAAGTGCTTCACATGTCTCACTCCCTAGACTGGAACGAAACCTCACGGGCTCCGGCGTTCAATATACGGTTGAATGTAAAGGCTCTCAGCCTATGCCCGAGAGGGAGTAATTGGAAGAAAGAAAAAAAAAACAAAAAAAAAAAACATAATTTTCATCTTCCAAAATACTAATCTTGTTTTATCATCTGTTTGTTTTTCTCGCTGTTCGTAACCTAGGTTTTTCGTCTCTTGATCATCAAGACTTTCTTTCGTAAGTGAGTGTTGTATGTTTTTTGTAATATTATAGATATCTAATCAATATTTGTATTTTGTACTATTGTTAATGTTTTGTCATGTTGCAAATTTGATTTTAATAGAACATTTTGACATTTGACATGTAGTTTCTTTATTCATGCAGAGTTTAGTCAAATTTACCAGAACATCCCGGACTTCCCAAATTGACTAATTCCTTGAACGTGACGATAGTGCGTTGTTATGTGTGCGATTAGTTTGCTTGGGAAACAGATTAACTTGCGCATGTAGTAATGTACACCCTATGTGGTGGATTGTGTTCTTTTATTTCATAAATTTTATTCTAGTAAGCGTTGTTTCCACATAGCGATTTTGATAAGTTAATTTTACTTTATATTGTCTTTGTCCCAGTTTTGGTTTGTTTAGTTTGCAAGTTTTACATTTTAATTCTAATTTATGTAGCCTTACCGCAAATGCAGATATTGCAGCTCCCTCCTCGGAAAACCCAGAAATGTCGAATGGATCACGATCATAAGGGTCTCTATTGTTAAAAGCCCGGCCCGGAAACAGGCTTAGCCAATTTCTGGTGGCCATACTAGCCGCTCTTCATTTACACTGGTTCGATGGCAAAAATTTGGGTGGGAATATCCATTACTAATTATTTGTTAACTTTTAAATATTTCTCCTTTTTAAGCAAGCAAATTTCTTATGCTACTTTTAATTCTGATAATAATAAAATGGATAACACATAAAAGTATACTCAATTGCGAAACTACAAATAGGTATTGGATAGAACAGCTGATCGTACATCCTCTCTCCATGAGTGTGTGTGTGTGTGTGTACTGTTTATAATGTACTTATAGCACAAATTTGTCCGAGACTCTTCATGGGTGTATGTATGTACAGTATATAATGTACTTACAGTACAAAGTTGTCCAAGACTGTCCATGGGTGTGTGTTCCTCACTGTGGCTGCCATGACCATTCACTACAATACCTCGATCCTGGCACACATAAATATTAATATCAGTTCGGTAATTCATTCTCAAATTATTATGTTATCACTATTATATTATAGTATCTACATACATTCTGGTACCTACTAGGAATGATAATGAAATCACAATATAAAAATATATATATATATATATATATATATATATATATATATATATAATATATATATATATATATATACAGTATATATATATACCGGCACATATATATATATATATATATATATATACAGCAGGAATAGAAGAACAAAGTACGCTACGAGCAGTTCCATACTTTATTATCAAACGTTTCGACATCACACTGGTGTCATCTTCAGTGGTCTTCTTCGTAGTACATCGGAGAGAGGAGCGTTCCTTGGGAACCGTATCTTCAGCAGGAATAGAAGAACAAAGTACGCTACGAGCAGTTCCATACTTTATTATCAAACGTTTCGACATCACACTGGTGTCATCTTCAGTGGTCTTCTTCGTAGTACATCGGAGAGAGGAGTGTTCCTTGGGAACCGTATCTTCAGCAGGAATAGAAGAACAAAGTACGCTACGAGCAGTTCCATACTTTATTATCAAACGTTTCGACATCACACTGGGGTGTCATCTTCAGTGGTCTTCTTCGTAGTACATCGGAGAGAGGAGTGTTCCTTGGGAACCGTATCTTCAGCAGGAATAGAAGAACAAAGTACGCTACAAGCAGTTCCATACTTTATTATCAAACGTTTCGACATCACACTGATAATAAAGTATGGAACTGCTCGTAGCGTACTTTGTTCTTCTATTCCTGCTGAAGATACGGTTCCCAAGGAACACTCCTCTCTCCGATGTACTACGAAGAAGACCACTGAAGATGACACCAGTGTGATGTCGAAACGTTTGATAATAAAGTATGGAACTGCTCGTAGCGTACTTTGTTCTTCTATTCCTGCTGAAGATACGGTTCCCAAGGAACACTCCTCTCTCCGATGTACTACGAAGAAGACCACTGAAGATGACACCAGTGTGATGTCGAAACGTTTGATAATAAAGTATGGAACTGCTCGTAGCGTACTTTGTTCTTCTATTCCTGCTGAAGATACGGTTCCCAAGGAACACTCCTCTCTCCGATGTATATATATATATATATATATATATATATATATATATATATATATATATACAGTCCATCCTCCAAATTTGCGAGAATATGGGCGACATAGGGCCTCGCAAATTTAAAATTAGCAAATTTCAAATAACGTACCTTATGGGAATAATTACTTATGGGCGGCACCCGCCGAATTTCTGAATTAATTAGTACATTTATATCGGTTGTGGGACACATTTATACATACAGTAATCTCCCCATATAAGACCTGTCATTATCCGAACCTCGACAAGCCATGGGATATATAAATACATAAAGTATGATACAAAATAAATATATAAAGTATGATATAAATACATAAAGTATAAAGTTTGTGGGTGGATGGGACTCGTTAGCCTTGGTCAGCAACTCATCTAGGGGAGACAACCTTATACAAATCCGGGTGGATGGGACTCGTCAGTCTTGGTTGGCAACCTGTCTAGGGGAGTAAACCTGATACAAATCCGTACCTGCTTACCTAAGGGTAAGGCAGGTTAGTGGATGGATTAGCCGAACACCACTGTAGAAAAATAGTGCTAACAAGATACACAGATGGCCTCCGAGTCGGACGGATCCTAAATTGAGTGGTCAATCCTGTAAGTCCTTTACTAAACTGGCTTGGGTTGTCCCTCACACAGGGAATAGGTCCGCTTGGGGGCATTCTGTGTATGGCCACCCTCGTAAAGGGAGTAAGGCGTCCGGCAATAGATAGATAGATAGATAAAGTTTATGACTTTCAAAACATTTCGATTTGAAGTGCCAAGATTCTGAGTGACCGACATCGCCGATATTAGGCTAGGCCTACAATAATTTACTTATCATTACAGTACTTTTCTATCTTATAAACATAATTGTAGGTAGCCAACTTACCATATTACTATATTATATTTCATAATAAACTTATATAAACCGAGTAATCTTGGCCGAACCGATACGCGTGTGGTTTTGTTTACTGTCGGTTTACTAAAGTGCCACCATTATCGATTTTCATCGATCCGACTCAAGCGAGAGTTTAAACCCGAAACATATTAGAAATAGAAATGTAAATATAAATAGTTGTAAACGATAAGAAAATATTAAAAGGGTGTGTCAGTTACCTTAAATAAATTGTTTGTTAGCTTAATTGGCTTGACGTTTGGGTTCCGAGGCTAGGCTAGGCACCCCTACTGGGCCTCACCGCCTCTCTCCCCCACCCCGCTCGTCCTCCTCACCCAACACAGCCGCCTCGCCTATCATCTGCCGCTTAATAATAATAATAATAATAATAATAATAATAATAATAATAATATTTATTCAGTTAGCATTTTACAATGTTGGTACCACATAATTTGTTAGTAGTCTTGGCAAATCCAACGTCAAGGCTATTAACCTAATTGCAATGACGACTTGTCTATTTTGACTGCTATGTCGTCATTCCAACCGCGGTTAAAAAGAAAACGTCTAGAGTCTACTCCTTATCTTGCTCTAGGAGACGTTGTACATTAACCAAAACTACCACCGAAGGTGAAAAAAGCACAGAAGAGAAGAAAAAGGGGTTTACCTTAGTTACCGCTTAAGGCCCATCCTGTGTTCCGTCATGTGCAGATCCCTGTCGAACGTGCGCATGAGCGACCCTCTCTTGTCATCATTTTTGCACGCGCTCCATTGCTTGAGTCCGCTTTTGTTGTGCTCCTTCAATTCACCCTGTTTTAGGTTCGTTTCGGCTTATTCTGGCCTTCTTTTTTTGTTAGACATATGTTACGTGATCTAGGGCACACGTAAATGGGCTCCTCAGTGTGTATAATGGAGACGCGTGTGGAAATAGCCTACCGAAGGTACGGGGGCGCCTAGCGTTCCTCGTATATGTTTTTCATTCTTTCTCTTTTCATATTCTCTTTTCCTGTTAGTCTGGGCATAGTTTAGCTTTTAGCTTCATTTAGCCTAGCTCGTTTTCTCATTCAGGAATTGCTATGCCCCTATGAGTTTTCATTTTTTCATAGCCTAAGGTGTACCGTTGGTAAACAATCTGAGATTTCGTTGGTGGCGGTGCTGTTTGTAGAGTTTGTGTCGGCCGCATTATTAGCGTTATTCCCGAGTCCCCCCTTTCGAGCCTTCACTGTGTCTCAAGGGCCTGGGCGACAGGTGGTTCATGATAATCCAGGGGTACCCCACGGGGGGCCCTCCTTCACACCACAGGGTTTTTTGCCCCCGACACATTCTCTGCTCTCGGCTAGGCCACCCTTTTTCTCACCAGTTTCATTTACTGGTTTTTGTTTTCTCTTCCTGTTTCACCTCCATCCTTTCATAGTCTTTTTTGCCCAATCCAGGGGTACCCCACGGGGGCCCCTGTTTGTGCGAAACCACCCTCCCTGCCACTTCTCCTCATGGGCTTTGCTCTATCTCTGTGGGTTGGGTGGTTCCTGGGGGATGTGCCTCCTCTCCCCTGGTGTGTGATCCTTGCCTCTCCCTTTACCGGTTGAGTTAGGATATTTTCAAGGAAGACACTGCTCAGCTTGATGGCCTTCATCGCTTGGAGTTCATAAGGAGATGACGCATTTTTGTGGCCCTTTTTTTGGTATTCCCTAGACGCTCCTCTCGTTTTTTCGGCGCCGGACCATCTCGGCCGGTCCCGCAAATTTGCGGGAGCTCGATTCGGTCCTCTGGGACGTTTCAGCTCCCCGCAAATGTGCGGAGATCGCTGGGGGGGGGGGTCCCGCAAAATTGCGGGGGGTGGTGTCGGTACGGTTATGCCTCCATTGGCCCGCAAATTTGCGGTAATAGTTGGCTTTCACTATTGACCTTTTTTATGTCATCTTGTTGCCTGATACTATTTGGTGTGTGCACTTTACTGGTGTTATAGGCCCTGCATGTAAGATGTTGAGTGGTGGTTAACACTTTCTCCATCTTTGCAGGTTCTGCTAGTGCTCTTCCACCTCGCCCGCCCTACTCACCTACCTCTGTGCTCCCGGTTTAGGGTGACTGAGTACGGATACCTGTTTGCATGTGTGTTCCTGTTTCCCCATGCTCCTTCCCTGGTTCTTCTTGGACATTCTCTCCACTTACTCCTTCGACGTGCTGATTATGGTGTGTGTTCTTCCAGTGCAGGTCGGCTGCCTTGCTTTCGCCATGGTTGTAGCTCCCCGTGCTTGGTGAGCCACAAGTCCTGCTTGCGCCACTGGCACTGTGTGTCCTCTACGGCCTACCTCCCTGCTCTGTGTGGCCCGTGTCTGGCCCTGGTGGATGTGGTGCATCATAGCCCTGGTTCCTCGGCGGCGGCAGTGGCCTCTGCTTCCCTTCAGTCGGTGTGGGCGATAGTCTCCCGCCACTTTTGGACTGTGGGCCACCGTTCCCCGGCCTTTGTTGCCGCCCGGATCCGCGTCGCCCTGGGTATCCCTGACCTGACTGAAGGCCGTTCGCCTGGCCCTCTCCCCTGGGTCCCGCAGCCGGTCGTCGCATCGTCGGGGGGATCCCCTGCTCCGTCCACGCTCTCGCTCGCCTCGTCGCCCGTCCTCTCCTGCCCCTCGTTGTCCTCCTGATCGCCTTGACGGCGCCCATCGCCCTCGTCATTGTTCTCGCCCTGAGGCCGGGGTTAGCGGCTCTGCCCCTGTGCGCCCTCCCCTGGCCTCTCCGGGTCGGGGCTCTACTACCTTCCGCCCGCTTCCCCTGCTCGTACGCCGTCCTCTTCCTTTGTCCTCTGCGCGCGCGGAGGTTCAGGCTGTTGCTGGCCCTCTGCTCCCTCCTCCTACACTGTCCGGGAGGGTCCGCCAGGATGTAGTTACTTCTCCTACTTCACCTGCTTCGGTGCCTCTTCTTCCTTCACGGTCTCGTCCCATGGTGGCGGTCCCTCCCTCCTCCGCCTCGGTGTCGGGCCGCCCTGTTATCTCTGCCCCGGGGATCCTTGCTCTGTTTCCCCCCGCGGCTATTTCTGACCTCTTTTCAGCCAACGGCCATACCACGTTGAATGCACCGCTTCTCGTCCGATCAGCGAAGTTAGGCAACGTAGGGTCTGGTTCGTACTTGGATGGGTGACCGCCTGGGAACACCGGATGCTGTCTTTTCACCCGGTCAGCCTTCCCACTCCCGTCGTCCTGCTCCTGCTCCTTCTTCTCTCCCTGACCTTCACTTACCGTCTCGCCACGGGGGTACCCCTCCTCTTGGCTCGGTGGGGTATCGCGTGGTTTCGGGGTCCCCTTTCTCAGGGGCTGACGTGTCGCTGGAAGAGGGGGATAGTGCTGTTTCCCCCTTGGGCGTTCGTGTTCAGGGACGAGTCACCCTGCGGCGACACACCGCAGGTCGCTCGCCTTTCTTGGGCCGCGACTCTGCTGGTTCGTGTCGTGGATCTCGCTCCCGCTCGCCCCTACGAGCCGACCATTCTTGGGGGGGGGGGGGGGGTGTCGCCTCTCTCGGATCGATTGTCGGCTATGCAGGGGTGGCTTGTGTCACGCATCGAGCGCTTGGAGTCGATGCAAGACTCCCTCTTCTCGCGCTTCTTAGCGGTGACACACCCTCAGCGCCTCACCATACCTACCCTTGCTACGGTCCCCCTCCCTTCTGCAGGCCTATGCTCTGGTCAGACTTCAGCCGCCGGGACATCCTTCAGGTTGTTCAGTCCCTGGCTGTGTTGACGGGACTGTCCTCCTATGGGACGGGTTTGTGCGACGACGGTACGCCTGGCTTAGCCAACTTGCTCGATCACCCTCTCCCGTTGGGGGCCTGGTTTGCTGAGGCCTTCGTCTTCGCCGGCCGTTCCGTCGCCGGCTCTCCTTCAGTCCCTCCCCCGGAGTCATCACTGGTTTTGCCTCCTCTTGTGTCTGTCGGCGGGTTGGACGGCGCGTTCTGGTCCTGGTTCAGCGCGCCCGTTCTTGGACTTTGTTCTATTGCTACCCCGTTCTTCTCTCACCCAGTTCAGTCCTCTGTCGACAGGGTTTTTCCCTTGCGGCGGTGGGTGCCGAACTTCTTCTCTTGTCTTTTGGTTCCCTCCAGACTTCTGTTCGCCACCTGCGGCTTATCGCGGAGTCTGCACCAGGCGATCTTCGCGAGGGTTTGGGCCGCGTTCGGTGGATCCCCCTTCGGCTCGCGGTGTCTTTGGTTCCCGAGCTGAAGGCGGTTTTGTGTGTGGCACCTCGGCAACGCCGGACGGTACGGTCCTCGTTCTGCCGGACAGCCCCCTTGGATATTCGTCAGGGTTTGTAGTACTCTACGCTCTCTCCGTCGGGGCTTTTTTTGAGCGGGATGCTTGGGGCCGCTCCGCTTCTCTATCGGCGGACCCTGCTTACGACACGCAACGACGCGCTGTGTCGCACGCGGAGTCTTCTCAGTCCCGTCCTTCTGCCGGTCCTCTTCGGGGTGCTGCTGCAGGTGCTGCCGCCATGCACGGGCGCAGCACTGGGACGTTACAGGCCAGTGCGTCAGTTCCGCCTCGCCCTTCTGTTCTTGCCCCCTTTTCATCCCCGCTGTGTCGGGGCTGGCCGGCCTTCCACTTCCGGCCGGCCTTTGCCGGGGTCAGCCCCGCGACAGCCTGGGGTTGGGGTGGCCCGCCCTTTTCGACGAAGTTGGGGGGGGGTAGAGGAGGTCAACGTGGCGCTCATGCCCGCACGGACCGTACCGGGGGTACCTCCACGTCAAAACAATGTGTAGGTTCTCTGGGTCGGTATCCTTGTTCTCCTTCTCGCCTGGCCGCCCGGGTCGCTCCCCTCCTTTCGGGAGCTCCCACGGGTTGTTTTCGCCCTTGCGCCCCTCGGTGGCCGCGAGGGACGTTGGGGGCAGCGGATTGCGCGGAGGGGTCTAACCTGGAGGTGGACGTCCAGACCCCCACTCCGCTCTTGTCACCGACGCCGGCCCATCTCTTCAGAGCTGGCCCACGTGTTCACATCCATGCACGAGCAGGGTATCGTCGAGGGAGTTGACCGCCGGTCACCCGGTTTTCCTCTCCCGTGTATTTCTGGTACCGAAGTCGAACTGCGACGCGATGCGCCCGGTGGTGGCTCTGTCGGCCCTCACCGGGCCCTTCGTGCACACACGGTTTCGGATGCTGCCGGTACCCCAGGTACGCCTGGCCCTGCGCCCTCTGTCGTGGGTAGTGTCGCTGGCCCTCCAGGATGCGTCTTGGCTCGTTCCTCTCCATCCTCGATTCCAGCGATTCTTGGCCGTTCGGACTTCCGATCGTGTGTTCCTGTTCGCCGGCCTTCCCTTCGGTCTCCACATCACGCCGCGGATCTTCTCCGCACTGGTGGGACAGGCTCTGGGTCCTCTCCTCAGGAGCGGGCTCCAGCTCCTGTTTTCCTTGGCCGATTGGTTGATAGTTTCCGAAGCCCTCGGACTGTGCGTACGCGACGCCCTCACAGTCGTTCACCACGTCGCACAGTTAGGGTTCCCCATCGATGTTCCCAAGTCACGCTTGACCCCGTCGCGTGTCGTGCCATGGGTCGGTCTCGCACGGGTTTTGTCCGGCGCTCCGGTGACCCAGGGTCTGCCGGACGCGGTGCACCTTCGGCGGAGGGTCTTCGCCGTGTTGCACTCGGTCTCCCTCCCGGGGTGGCTCTGGGACTCGTTAGTGGGTTCGCTGCATTGGGCCGCTCTGCCCATTCCCTTAGAGAGCCTCAGGCTACGCCGCCTACTCCTCATGGGCACCGAGGTGTTTCCGTTGACCCCTATGGATTGGCTCCTGCCGCTCCCGCGTACCATTCACAGTCACTTTGGACACTGGGTTACTCGGGGCACGCTCTCTGCGGCTGTGCCCTGGCCCGCCGCCCCCGCCGATGATCTGGGTAGACACAGATGCGTCGAGCGAGGTCGGGTGAGGTTACCCATCCAACCTGGGCCGTCGACTTCCCGGCAGATGGGTGGGACTCACGCCCCTTCCCCGTCTATGCCCTCGACCTGTTGGTTCCTTTGTTCCTCCTGAGGGACCACGCGCTGGCCCTTCGGGGACAATCGGTGGCCTTCGGGATGGACACTCAGACAGCTGTCCACTGTTTCCTTATGCGGGGGTCCTCCAGGTCATTGACTCTATTGGGGATCTCCGTGAAGTTGTTCTTCCTCGCGGAACGACACCCCTTCTCCCTGCATGCCTCCTCCCTGCCCGGGCCTGCCACCCTGTGGGCGGACGCCCTGTCGCGAAGACGGGGCGTTCTTGTAGAATGGGCAATGCAACGGACTGTATTCGACGACCTCGCGGCTTCCTGGGGTGTTCCGGAGGTCGACTTGTTCGCATCAGAGGTGCTGCGCCAGTTGCCTCGGTACCTCTCCCTCCGGCCTCGCACTCCGGAGGGGGGTCCGGACGCTTTCATGGTAGACTGGAACAGGTGGCGGTCGATATCCATATTTCCGGGCCTTCGCATCGTGGATGTTCATGAGGCACGGTGGCTCCCAGTCCACGGACGGGACCTGCGTGCCTTCCTGAAGCGTTCCTGGCCGACTTCTCCTTGGGGGACTTACGGGTCCCGCTGGAGGTCTTTTCCTAGGTGGTTACAGGAGACTCGCCCGACAGTTGGCTCTCCTTCCCTCGTCCTCCACTCCTTGTTTCACCTCTTCCGTACACGTCACTTTCACGTCGACGCTATACGTAACCACTTGTCTGCCCTCCGGGGGGTCTTTGAGTCCGTCGCTGGGCTGGTCGTTCCGCCGCAGGAGCTGGATTCCTTCATGCCGTCTGCCTTCCGGGAACGCCCGCCTCCGCGCCAGGTCCCTCCACAGTGGGATCTGGGGTGGGCTCTGGACCTTCTGGCTTCACCCTCGTATACACGGGCCGCTACACCGGTTCCGTTGCTCGGGCGTACACTCTTCCTTGTCGCTCTGACCACTGGGGATCGGGTGTCTGCACTAGCGGCATTGTCACAGCCCCGGGTCTGCGTGCGATTCTCCCCATCCTTGCATGGCGTCACGTTCGCCTCCTCCCCTCTTTTTGTTGCCACGAATAAGAGGGAGACCCACGTTTTCCGGCCTTTCCCCGTTCAGGCTTTCCAGCGTGGGCGTAATTTGGTAGTAGTCTTGGCAAATCCAACGTCAAGGCTATTAACCTAATTGCAATGACGACTTGTCTATTTTGACTGCTATGTCGTCATTCCAACCGCGGTTAAAAAGAAAACGTCTAGAGTCTACTCCTTATCTTGCTCTAGGAGACGTTGTACATTAACCAAAACTACCACCGAAGGTGAAAAAAGCATAGAAGAGAAGAAAAAGGGGTTTACCTTAGTTACCGCTTAAGGCCCATCCCGTGTTCCGTCATGTGCAGATTCCTGTCGAACGTGCGCATGAGCGACCCTCTCTTGTTATCATTTTTTCACGCGCTCCATTGAATGAAGTCGCTTTTGTTGTGCTCCTTTAATTCACCCTGTTTCGGTTAGTTTCGGCTTTTCTGGCCTTCTTTTTTGTTAGACAGATGTTACATGATCTAGGGCACACGTAAATGGGCTCCTAAGTGTGTATAATGGAGACGCGTGTGGAAATAGCTTACCGAAGGTACGGGGGCGCCTGGCGTTCCTCGTATATGTTTTTCATTCTTTCTCTTTTCATATTCTTTTTTCCTGTTAGTCTGGGCATGGTTTAGCTTTTAGCTTCATTTAGCCTAGCTCGTTTTCTCATTCAGGAATTGCTATGCCCCTATGAGTTCTCCTTTTTTTTCATAGCCTAGGTGTCCAGTTGGTTCACAATCTGAGATTTCGTGGTGGCGGTGCTGTTAGTAGGGTTTGTGTCGGCCGCATAAATAGCGTTATTCCCGAGTCCCCCCTTTCGAGCCTTCACTGTGTCTCAAGGGCCTGGGCGCTTGGTGGTTCGTGATATCCAGGGGTACCCCACGGGGGCCTCTCCCTCACACCACAGGGTTTTTCGCCCGACACATTCTCTCCTCACGGCTAGGCCACCCTTTTTCTCGCCAGTTTCATTTATTGGTTTTTGTGTTCCCTTCCTGTTTTCACCTCCATCCTTTCATAGCCTTTTGCCCAATCCTGGGGTACCCCACGGGGGCCCCTGTTTGTGCCAAACCACTCAACCTGCCACTTCTCCTCATGGGCTTTGCTCTATCTCTGTGGGTTGGGTGGTTCCTGGGGGATGTGCCTCCTCTCCCCTTGTGTGTCTTCCTTGCCTCTCCCTTGACCGGTTGAGTCAGGATATTATCAAGGAAGGCACTGCTCAGCTTGATGGTCATCGTCGCTTGGAGTTCATAAGGAGTTGACGCCTGTTTGCGGGCCTTTTTTGGTTTTCCTAGACGCTCCTCTCGCTTTTTCGGCACCGGACCATCTCGGCCGGTCCCGCAAATTTGCGGAGTGCTCGATTCGGTCCTCTGGGACATTTCGGCTCCCCGCAAATTTGCGGAGATCGCTGGGGGGTCCCGCGGAGATGTGGGGGGGTTGTGTCGGTACGGTTATACCTCCATTGGCCCGCAAATTTGCGGTTATAGTTGGCTTTCACTGTTGACCTTTTTTATGTCATATTGTTGCCTGATACTATATTGGTGTATGCACTTTACTGGTGTTATAGGCCCTGCATGTAAGATGTTGAGTGGTGGTTAACACTTTCTCCATCTTTGCAGGTTCTGCTGGTGCTCTTCCGCCTCGGCCGCCCTCCTCACCTACCTCTGTGCTCCCAGTTTAGGGTGAGTACGGATACCTGTTTGCATGTGTGTTCCTGTTTCCCCATGCTCCTTCCCTGGTTCTTCTTGGACATTCTCTCCACTTACTCCTTCGACGTGCTGATTCTGGTGTGTGTTCTTCTCGTGCTGGTCGGCTGCTTTGCTTTCACCTTGGTTGTCGCTCCCCGTGCTTGGTGGGCCCCAAGTCCTGCTTGCGCCACTCGCTCTTTGTGTCCTCTCCGGCCTACCTCCCTGGCCTGTGTCTGGCCCTGGTGGTTGTGCTGCTCCATGGCCCTGGTTCCTCGGCGGCGGCTGTGGCCTCTGCTTCCCTTCCGTCGGTGTGGCCGATGGTCTCCCGCCACATTGGGACTGTGGGCCGCCGTTCCCCGGCCTTTGTTGCCGCCCGGATCCGCTTCACCCTGGGTATCCCTGACCCGACTGAACGCCGTTCACCTGGCCCTCTCCCTGCTCGGGCCCTCTCCCCTGGGTCCCGCGGCTTGTCGTCCCGTCATTCGGGGGGTTCCCCGGCTCCGTCCACGCTCTCGCTCGCCTCGCTACTGCCCCTCGTCGTCCTCCTGATCGCCTTGACGTCGCCCGTCGCCCGTCGCCCTCGTCTTGGTTCTCGCCCTGGGGCCGGGGTTAGCGGCTCTGCCCCTGTGCGCCCTCCCCTGGCCTCTACGGATAGGGGCTCTCCTCCCTTCCGCCCGCTTTCCTAGCCCAGACGACTTCCTCTTACGTTGTCCTCTCCGCGCGCGGTTGTTCGTGCTGTCGCTGGCCCTCTGCTCCCTCCTACACTGTCCAGGAGGGTCCGCCTGGGTGTCGTTGCTTCACCTGCTTCAGTGCCTCTTCTTCCTTCATGGTCTCGTCCCACGGTGGGGGTCCCTCCCTCCTCCGCCTCGGTGTCGGGCCGCCCTCTTCTCTCAGCCCCGGGGGTCCTTGCTCTGTTTCCCCCCGCGGCTCCTTCTGGCCTCCTTTCACCTGGCCAGCATTCCCCCTCCCGTCGTCCTGCTCCACCTTCTTCTCTTCCTGCCCTTCACTTCCCGTCTCGCCTGGGGGGTACCCCTCCTCTTGCCTCGGTGAGGTTTCGGGGTCCCCCTTTCTCGGGAGCTGTCGTGTCGCTGGAAGAGGGGGATGGTGCTGTTTCCCCCTCGGCCGTTCGTGATCGGGGACGGGTCCCTCTACGGCGACACGACCGTCGTCGCTCGCCTTCCTTGGGCCCCGACGCTGCTGGTTCGTGTCGTGGGTCTCGCTCCCGCTCACGCTTGCCCCTGCGGGCCGCCCATTCTGGGGGGGGGGGGGGGGGGGTCGCCTCTCTCGGTTCATTTGTCGGCTATGCAGGGCTGGGTTGTGTCACGCTTCAACGGGTGCTTGGAGTCGATGGAAGCCTCCCTCTTCTCGCGCTTCTTGGCGGTGTCTCACCCTCAGCGCCTCACCCTCCCTACCCCTGCTACGGTCCCCCTCCCTTCTGCAGGCCTACGCTCTGGTCAGCCTTCAGCCGCCCTGCCGTCCTTCCGGCTGTTCAGTCCCTGGCTGTGTTGACGGGTCTGTCCTCCTATGGGTCAGGTTTGTGCGACGCCGGTACGCCTGGCTTCGCCGTCTTGCTCGGTCTCCCTCTCCCATTGGAGGCCTGGTTTGCTGAGGCTTTCGCCTTCACACCGTTCCGTCGACGGCTCTCCTTCGGTCCCTCCCCCGGAGTCGTCCCTGCTTTTGCCTCCTCTTGTGTCTGTCGGCGGGTTGGCCGGCGCGTTCTGGTCCTGGATGAGCGCGCCCGTTCTTGAACTTTGTTCTATTGCTACCCCGTTCTTCTCTCACCCGGATCAGCCCTCTGTCGCCACGGTTTTTCCCTTGCGACAGAGGGTGACGGACTTATTGTCTTGTCTTTCGGTTCCCTCCAGACGTCTGTTCCCCGCCTGCGGCTTTTCGGGGCGTCTGCGACAGGCGCTCTTCGCGAGGGTTTGGACCACGTTCTGCGGGTCCACCTTCGGCTCGCGGTGTCTTTGGTTCCCGAGCTGAAGGCGGTTTTGTGCGCGGCAACTCGGCGACGCCCGACAGTGCGGTCCTCGTTCTGCCGGCCGGCCCCCTTGGATATTCGTCAGGGTTTGTTGTACTCTGCGCTATATACGTCGGGGTTGTTTCAGCTGGTTGCTTGGGTATGCTCGCTTCTCTGTCGGCGGCCCCTGTTTCCGACACGCGACGACGCGCTGTGTCATTTCGGTCCCTGCTTACGTCACGCACCGACGCGCTGTGTCGCACGCGGGGTCTTCTCAGTCCCGTCCTTCTGCCGGTCCTCTTCGGGGTGCTGCTGCTAGTGCTGCCGCCTTGCGCGGACGCAGGCCTGGGACGTTGCGGGCCAGTGCGTCGGTTCCGCCTCGCCCTTCTGTTCTTGCCCTTCATCCCCGCCGTGTCGGGGCTGGCCGGCCTTCCACTTCCGGCCGCCCTTTGACGGGGTCTGCCCCGCGCCGGCCTGGGGTTGGGGTGGCCCGCCCTTTTCGCCGAGGTTGGGGGGGGGGGGGGGGGGTAGAGGTCAACGTGGCGCTTGTGCCCGCACGGCCCGTAACGGGGGTACCTCCGCGTCAACACAATGTGTAGTTCTCTGGGTCGGCCTCCTTGTTCTCCTTCTCGCCTGGCCGACCGGGTCGCTCCCCTCCTCTCGGGTGCTCCCTCGGGTTGTTTTCGCCCTTGCGCCCCTCGGTTGCCGCGAGGGACGTTGGGGGCGGCGGGTTGCGCGGTGGGGTCTCACCTGGTGGTGGACGTCTCGACCCCCTTTCCGCTCTTGTCACCGACGCCGGCCCATCTCTTCGGAGGTGGCCCACGTGCTCACTTCCATGCCCGAGCTGGGTAGCGTCGAGGGAGTTGACCGCCGGTCGCCCGGTTTTCCTCTCCCATGTCTTTCTGGTCCCGTCGACGCGATGCGACCGTTGGTGGTTCTGTCGGCCCTCAACGGGTGCGTCGTGCACACACGGTTTCGGTTGCTGCCGGTACCCCTGGTACGCCTGGCCCTGTGCCCTCTGTCGTGGATTGTGTCTCTGGCCCTCCAGGATGCGTCTTGGCTCGTTCCTCTCCATCCTCGCTTCCAGCGATTCTTGGCCGTTCGGACTTCCGATCGTGTGTTCCTGTTCGCCGGCCTTCCCTTCGGTCTCCACGTCGCGCCGCGGATCTTCTCCGCACATGTGGGGCAGGCTCTGGGTCCTCTCCTCAGGAGCGGGCTCCGGATCCTGTTTTCCTTGGCCGATTGGTTGGTAGTTTCCGAAGCCCTAGGACTGTGCATTGGCGACGCCCTCACAGTCGTTCGCAACGTCGCACGGTTAGGGTTCCCCTTTGATGTTCCCGATTCACGCTTGACCCCGTCGCGTGTCGTGCCATGGGTCGGTCTCGCATGGGTTTTGTCCGGCGCTACGGTGACCCGGGGTCTGCCGGCCGCGGTGCACTTTCGGTGGAAGGTCTTCGCCGTGTTGCGCTCGGTCTCCCTCCTGGGGTGGCTCTGGGACTCGTTCGTGGGTTCGCTGATTTGGGCCGCTCTGCCCCTTCCCTTAGGGTGCCTCTGGCTCCTCCGCCTCCTCCTCATGGGCCCCGCGGTGTTTCCGTTGCCCCTATGGATCGGCTCCTGCCGCTCCTGCGTACCGTTCGCAGACGCTTCGGTCGCTGGGTTGCTCAGGGCTCGCTCTCTGCGGCTGTGCCCTGGTCCGCCACCCCCGCCGACGGTCTGGGTAGCCACGGATACGTCGAGCGAGGTTGGGTGAGGTTCCCGATCGAACCTGGGCCGTCCACTTCCCGGCAGATGGGTGGGTCTCCCTCCACTTACCCGTCTATGCCCTCGGACTGTTGGTTCCTCTGTTCTTCCTGCGGGTCCACGCGCTGGCCCTTCGGGGTAAGTCGGTGGCCTTCGGGTTAGACACTCAGACAGGCTGTCCCCTGTTTCCTTCTGCGGGGGTCCTCCAGGTCGTTGACTCTATTGGGGGTCTCGGTGGAGTTGTTCTTCCTCGCGGCCCGACACCCCTTCTCCTTGCATGCCTCCTCCCTGCCCGGGCCTGCCACCCTGTGGGCGGCCGCCCTGTCGTGAGGGCAGGGCGTTCTTGTTGCATGGGCGTTGAAGCGGACTGTGTTCGCCGACCTCGCGGTTTCCTGCGGGTTTCCGGAGGTCGCCTTGTTCGCATCGGGGGTGCCGCGCCAGTTGCCTTTGGACCTCTCCCTCCGGCCTCGCGCTCCGGGGGGGGTCCGGCCGCTTTCATGGTAGATATACATCTTTCCGCCCCCAGACGCGCTGTTGATGTGCCCAGTCCTCGCGGGGCTGTGGCTGTACCACGGCTGCGTCTGGCTCCTCGCGCCTCTGTGGCCGGCACGGGCTTGGTCCGCCCGGTTGCCGCGGTGGTGCCCGAGTCCGGTCCCTCTACCTGTCTCCGGCTTCCACTTGGGCTCGGTTGGGGACCTGCGGACCTCGTTGGCCTTCGCATCGTGCTTGTTCATGTGGCACGGTGGCTCCCGGTCCCCGGCCGGGCCCTGACTGACTTCCTGCAGCGTTCCTGGCCGTCTTCTCCTTGGGGGCCTTCCGGGTCCCGCTGGAGGTCTTTTCCTAGGTGGCTACAGGCCACTCGCCTGCCAGTTAGCTCTCCTTCCCTCGTCCTACGCTCCTTGTTTCACCTCTTCCGTACGCGTCACTTTCCAGTCGACGCTATACGTACCCACTTGTCTGCCGTCCGGGGGTTCTTTGGGTCCGTCGCTGGGCTGGTCGTTCCGCCACAGGAGCTGGATTCCTTCCTGACGGCTGCCTTCCGGGATCGACCTCCTCCGCGCCAGGTCCCTCCGCAGTGGGATCTGGGGCGGGCTCTGGTCCTTCTGGCTTCACCCACGTCTACAAGGGCCGCTACGCCGGTTCCGTTGCTCGGGCGTCCGCTCTTCCTTGTCGCTCTGGCCACTGGGGTTCGGGTGTGTGCACTTGCGGCATTGTCACGGCCCCGGGACTGCGTGCGATTCTCCCCGTCCTTGCGTGGCGTCTCGTTCGCCTCCTCCCCTCCTTTTGTTACCACGCTTGGGAGGGCGGCCCCCGCTTTCCGGCCTTTCGCCGTCCAGGCTTTCCGGCGTGGGCATCCTCGCCATGTGTTGTGCCCGGTGTCAGCCTTGCACTCCTCTGTTGCGTCTGTGGCGCCGCCTTCAGGTACTGCTGTGTGGGTGTCTCCTCGGCCAGGTGGGAGGCTCTCGCGGGTGCAGATGGGCCGCCGCGTTTATCGGACCGTTCGTGCCCGTCACCCTGTTTGTAGGAGTTCTGCGCACGATGTCAGATCCTTTGCTGCCTCCTTCCGGTTCCTGCCACGTCGATCCTTACCTGCCATCGCCTCAGCGGTTTTGTGGGTCTTCTATCACTTCCTTCATCTCCTCCTACCTCTCCGTGTCCAGTGTTCGACCCCCTCGGCCGGTGATTGCTCTCGGGGGTCGTGTTTCCTGGTGCTCTGGCGAAGATCCCTGGTCTTCCCCCCTTGTCCCTTGTTCTTTTTCCTTTGTTTTATATGACACAGGGGGGGGGGGGGGTGTACGGGTTTGCAACACTGGATTGCAAGTTTGGGATTATGTATTGTTCCAGTACATAAGTGTTTTTGCCACATTGAAAATTGTGTTTTGTTCTTGTGTTCAGTGTTTTTGTTGGTTTTTGAAGAAAAGGGATTTTGGGTACAGTACCTTTTTGGTTTCAGACAAGTCTATGTTTTTGCATTACTATGAATGACGGGCATGTGTTAAAACTGTTCTTTTTAGCTACTCCTCAGTTTTTCACTCTTTTATTAGACTCTCTTGTTTAAATTGTGTCTTTGTCATTCATAATTTTGTTTTATGCATTGGTTTTTTTGGTAGGTTGGGCTTGGATGTCCTCCTCCTATTTGTTATGCAGCCTTGACGTTGGATTTGCCAAGACTACTACCAAATTGGGAGGTTTGACGTACCTCCCAACCTACCAAATAGGAAAACCTACTATTTGGTAGTAGTCTTGGAAAATCCAACGTACATAATACCCTCCCTCACGCCGGACCCCTGCCCATCCGCGTTCTTCTGCTGACGTGCGATGTGATAACAAGAGAGGGTCGCTCATGCGCACGTTCGACAGGGATCTGCACATGACGGAACACGGGATGGGCCTTAAGCGGTAACTAAGGTAAACCCCTTTTTCTTCTCTGCTATGCTTTTTTCACCTTCGGTGGTAGTTTTGGTTAATGTACAACGTCTCCTAGAGCAAGATAAGGAGTAGACTCTAGACGTTTTCTTTTTAACCGCGGTTGGAATGACGACATAGCAGTCAAAATAGACAAGTCGTCATTGCAATTAGGTTAATAGCCTTGACGTTGGATTTTCCAAGACTACTACCAAATAGTAGGTTTTCCTATTTGGTAGGTTGGGAGGTACGTCAAACCTCCCACTCGCCATGTACTTACACTAGTTGTACTTACACTAGTTGTATTTGCGGGAGTGAGCATGCTCGTTAATTCCCGCCTCCTAAGATATGTTTGTCATACCGTGCTTTGAAACTATGCACTGATGGTGCAGACACTACTTCGGCTGGCAATTTGTTCCACCCACTAATCGAGTTGGCAGGAAATCTTTTACTTTTCAGATCAGATTTACTATTAAGCACTTTTAGTTTGTAGCTGTGACCTCTTGTTCTCTCACCTCCATCCCTCTCTATGAAGTTTTCTTGGTCGATTTTGTCAATACCTCTAACACATTTGTATATCTGAATTTGCTGTCCTCGTTTCCTTCTCTGTTCCAGTGTAGGTAGATTCAATCTCTCGAGCCTCTCTTGGTACTCCAAATTTTCCAAACCTGGGATCATCCTCGTAGCTGCTCTCTGTACCCTCTCAATTTTGTGGATATGTTTCTTCATGTGAGGGGACCACACCACAGATGCATATTCCATCCTGGGTCTTATTATTGCCGTTATTATTTGTTTCATGGTGTTTTCATTAAGATAATTGAAAGACATCCTGATATTTGCCAATAGTGCTAGTGATTCTCTCACTATCTTATTTACGTGACTTTCTGGAGACATGTTATCCTTAAATTCTATCCCCAAGTCTTTTTCTTTTTCTGCTTTGGGAATCACTTCGTTTCCTAGTTTATAATCTTTTCTAGGTCTGTACTTGCTTTTACCCATTTCTAGAGTCTTACATTTCCCTGCATTGAACTCCATATTCCATTTGATGCTCCATTCATGGATCTTTTGCAAATCTGCTTGGAACTCAAGGCAATCCTCCTGGGTTCTGATCGTTTTAAGCAGTTTAGCATCGTCCGCAAACATGCTCATGTAGCTTGTTAGTCCCTCAGGTAAGTCATTTACAAATATTAGAAACATGATTGGGGCTAGGACAGATCCTTGTGGTACCCCACTCGTAATTTGAGTCCAGTTTGATGATTTCCCCCTTACTGTTGTTCTCATCTGTCTTCCGCTAAGGTAGCTCTCCATCCATTTCAGCAGTTTGTCTCCTACTTTTCCCTCATGTTTTAATTTCCACAGCAATCTCTTGTGTGGAACTTTGTCAAATGCCTTTTTAAAGTCTAGGTAGGCACAGTCTACCCATCCTTCCCTCTTGTCCACTGTGTCTTGTTACGGCTGGATCGGCAATACATATTCGGGATTCTTGATCGTAGGACAGAAATGGCTTATGTGACAACGACACGCTCGATTCCAGTCCCAAATACTATATGCTCCAGACAACAAAAGCACCAACGCCCTACAGAGTTATCGTCTACGGTAACGAGGTACCTTAACTCGGCGAAAGTGTACAACAGGGGTAGGCTATGAGGCTAAACTCCCTCAGACATTTATAGGTTATGTTATTACTAAAGAAATGCAATACTCAAGAAACTACGTTAATATTAAGCCTCTAATAATGTAGAATAGAAGCAGGCTAAAGGTATGACAGTGAAATGCTAAATGACAAATGTACACGCCTACTTGAAAGCGCGTGCACTAGAATAACTGTCCCCTACTAACATGCACTAGCATGTAGCATACAAGATGTTCATGATCCAGTAGATACCTAATAATACACATGGAAGGAACATAAATAGTAGTCACTTATTATAATAATGAATCTATACTTGGAATAACTAAAAGGTTGCAGGCAACAGTACTGCGCCGGTAGCCTACTACCGCATAGGCTACTTCGCTTCTCTCACTCTGTCTCCCCTCTGAGTCCGTATGCGCCCTACGCAACAGAACTCCGGACACAGCAGCAAAACGACAGTGCAGTTAATTGATACATGAAAGTATTAATAGTGTTGTCTTGTGTGTGAGTAATGTGTATTGTAAAGTGTTACATACATAAACTTAAAGAGAGCTGCAATGCATAGTAAAATAAAGATATAACCCACTCATCATCCCCATGTGTTCTAGCTAGCAGGCCAAGTCACAGGAACAACGAGTCCCAGCACCGAAAGCGAGAACCCAGGAAAAGACTGCAGAGAACACAAGGACAGATAAATTACGTTACTCTACTATACCGGCACTACGAGCGAGCTGTAGTCTCTGGTACTACACTCGCTCCTGGCTCGGTAGGCAAATCAAGGCTAAGTCCTCGCCCCTCTACAGACAACTCCTGGGCATGGTCGGGCTCTTACACATGGCACTAGTCTAGTCACAAATTGGATGATGAGCTGGGCATATAACTCGTGAACATGTAGAACGTTCACCAACTATCCTCATCAAGAAGATCGCTGTTCACATTAACCCCTTAAATCTAATACATGTAAATATATGCTTGTCCTAAGAGTAATACGAGAGGTGAGTGCTGAAACTCCTTTAGGACCTCAAGGGAAGGTTATGCATTTAAATAGAGAGAAGAATGAAATGAGAGTAATGTCGTCAGAGAGAAAGAGTGCAACCGTGAGAAGTTGGGAGAGAGGGCAAGGGATGTTAGAATCTCAAAGGTTCTAGGCAACCTGATCATGGAACACACAGCGAGCCTCCAGGCAATGTGCAGTACGACAACATGGGCAGCCCAGGCAGCATAGGCAGGCGGCAATGGACTACCAACCCTGTCGCGCCTAGCTATAAGCGCAAGGCTGCCAACCGGTCCATACGTCTGGCAACCACCCCCCCGGCAGCGTGGCGCATTGCTACCCTCTCGCTCTGAAGCCCAACTCACTCTCTCTCTCCGAACTCCCATTGTCTTATCTATCAACTTCTCTATTGATACTACATATTAAATGGAAGGTCTCGACATGGCTTAAAACAAAACCCACCACTGGTTAGCACATGACGAGACCTTTGCAGAGATACAAAGAACATAGTTATACGTTGTCACACTCAATATAGGCAGCCAGCACGGTACAGCGGTACAGAGGTACCGCACAGTGGCGGTACAGTGGAGTACCAAGGAGTACAATCAGGTTGCGTTGCCACGCACTGGGTGCGTCACAGCCCCCCCAAGATTTTAGATAATCGACCTTAGAAGCATTATCAAAATCTGACAGGCAACCAACCGACCTGCTACCCTTAGCTGCCACTAATTGCAAAAGGTGCACAACAACTGAAGTGTGAATTATACATAAAACACAATATCGCATGCATCATGCTACAACAATAAAGACTTACAAAACTAAAAAAAAAAATTCTCGTTTATTTTATTGTTTATAATCTTTTTGGACGGCGTTATGATAGCCTAATTTTACTCCTGCTCAACCCACACACCGTGCACGACTATCCTGGATCATCAACCCTTGATAGACAATCTGCTATCACGTTCTCACTCCCGGCAATATGCTGAATGTTGAGATTATACTCTTGGAGCATTAGGGACCACCTGGTCAACCGCATATTCCGATTGTGAAACTGATTTAGGAATTTCAAGGGATGATGGTCCGTATAAATCGTCACTACCGGGCCGTAGGCTGGAACATAAACTTCGAAATGTTTGAGCGACAAAACGATAGCAAGAAGCTCCTTCTCTATAGTCGAGTAATTCCTTTGTGCCGAATTAAACTTGCGAGAAAAGAAGCTCACTGGGTGTTCCAAGCCCTCGGAATCAGTCTGCAGTAACACTGCCCCGGCACCCACACCGCTGGCATCAGTCGCCAGCTGAAAACTCCTGGAGAAGTCTGGGGCTCTCAAAATCGGATGTGTACACAGCAGGTGCTTGACTAGGTCGAAAGCCCTCTGACACTCCGCAGCCCAACAGAACTTCACTGACTTCGACAGTAGATCAGTTAACGGTGCTAAGACAGTAGAGTATCCCCGGATGAAGCGCCTATAATAGCCTATCATACCTAGGAACCGCATGACCTGGCGCTTAGTGGTGGGCCTGGGAAACATATTGATAGCCTGTATCTTGCTCAGGGGGGGGCACACCCGGCCTAACCCGACCACGAAGCCAAGATACTGCACAGTAGCCTTTACAAACTCGCACTTCCTCAGGTTCACCACCAGCCCAGCATCGTGCAACTTCCCAAACAGGGTCTCTAAGTGCCTTAGGTGATTTTCAAAATCGTCATCATACACTATCACGTCATCAAGGTAGACCGTGCAGTTAGGGATTTCGTCACAAATATCGTTCATCAGGTTCTGAAACGTGGCAGGTGCGTTCTTAAGCCCATAAGGCATTACGTTACATTGGTAGGTCTTGCCATCTACCACAAAACCACAAACTTGCTTAGCTCGGTCCGACAGGGGTACTTGCCAGTAGCCTTTTACAAGATCAATTTTAGTAAGGTACTTTGCATTCCCTATCTTGTCCACGCTGTCGTCAACTCGAGGCAAAGGGTAAGGGTTGGTAGTGGTCAAGCCATTTAGCCTACGAAAATCTATGCAGAACCGCACCTTGCCGTCAGGTTTTGGCTGCAACGTGACGGGTGATGTCCACTTCACATAACCTTCAGTGATCATCCCTCTCTCAACCATGTACTTTAACTCCTCCCGTAAAGCTGGCAACTTTACCGGGGGCACACGGTAGGGCACTGACTTGAAGGGCACATTATCACCGACGTCCACGTCGTGCGTTACCTGAGTAGTGAGACCTGGGTGTTCAGCGAAAACAGAGGGGTATGACCTGAACAGGCCTAGGACAGCAGCACCCTGGTGCTCAGGCAGGTGACTTACAGCTTGCCTAGCCTCTTGTTCAGTATTCCCCGCCCACTGTTCCGCGGAAATGACACAGTCCCAGCTATCCTCCTCAGCAGCATGACTGTCCCCACCTCCTTCTCCACCCTGGCCGCTGCAGGCCAGCACAGGGACAGTGAGAGGCTCTGAGGGGCGTCTCACATACTCTTTCATGAGGTTAACATGACATAACTGATGTTTTTTTCTACGGTCAGGTGTTGCAACGAGATAATCAAGGTCGGACAGTTTCTTAGCCACCACATACGGCCCAATAAACTTGGCAGAAAGGGGGTGTCCAGGCAAAGGTAAAAGCAACATTACCTCCTGACCCACCGAAAACTCCCGAAGCTTCACCTTGGCGTCATACTGGTGCTTCATGACCGCCTGTGCATTAACCAAGTTATTACCTGCCGCTGCCATGCAACCTATAAGTCTCTCCCGGCTCTCAAGGATATATTTAAGTACAGACCCCGGCTTCTCTTCGCCCTCCCAGATCTCTTTCACCATACTTAAAGGTCCTCTCACATTATGGCCAAAGACTAGTTGATTTGGACTGAACCCCAGGCTCTCTCCTGGAACTTCACGTGCAGCGAACAGAACATACGGCAGACCCAAATCCCAATCAGTGTCATGTTCTGCACAGTAACAGCGTAGCATACTCTTCAGGGTCGAGTGCCACCGCTCCAAGACTCCCTGACTCTCGGGATGGTAGGCTGACGACACTACAGAACATATACCGTGCAACTGAAGGGTTTGCTTGAACAATTTGGATGTAAAATTGCTCCCCTGGTCTGACTGCACCTCACGTGGAAATCCATAACGGGAACAGAACAATAATAAGTTTTTAACAACTGCCTTTGCCGAGCCGTTTCTCATGGGGTATGCGTCCGGGTATCTCGTAGCCACATCCATGATTGTCAACAGGAATTTATTGCCACTACTAGTAGGCGGGAAAGGGCCAACCAAATCTACTACAACTTTGCTGAACGGAGGCCCGGTGACAGGTATGGGAAACAAAGGTGCCTTCGGGATGGTCTGGTTAGGCTTCCCCGTTGTCTGGCAGGTCGCACACCCAGCCACCCATGCACAGACATCAGCCTTGACCCCAGGCCACCAGAAAAACCTGCCCAATGCCGCCAATGTTTTTGTTACCCCCAAATGACCCGCCACCGGCACATCATGCGCCAGACACAATAAGGACTCTCTATACTTATTTGGAACAACCACCTGGTCTACTACCCTCGCACCGCCCTCCCACTTCGATTTGGGGTCTAGAAATCTGCGGTACAATATCCTGTTGAGCCTAAAGAAATCTCCCGGCTTCGCATCCCCATCTTCCTCCAACTCTATGGCACCATTGCTATAACGAGCTAGGCTAGCGTCTTGCAGCTGCTGCTCACTAATGTCCCTGGGCGTCAATGCATCAAGATGGTTTTGTAATAAGACATTACCCCGGCTAGTAGGCTCTACTGCCTTAGTGGCTCTCGCTACAGCTCTTGCCTCACGCGAAGTCTTACCCAACTCTGCCTTGTTACACACCATATCTGGGCCAGAGTCAACTCCCGTGTTTATTATAGGTCCAAGTACCGAATCACCGAGAAGTGCAGCAGAATCAATGTCCCTTTTCCTGCCCTTAGCAACCTTCTCCTGATCCTTCCTCCACTGTCCCCGAGGTTGAGTGCTAGGCTGTGCAGGAGCCGCAGAGCGAGATCGGGTTACCACACAGGCCATCTCATCCTGTTGGCACCTCCCAACCCATTCCCGATTCTCACCATCCACGTCGGCCGCCCTCTCGGCAACGACTAAGGGTGGAGTCCCGGAAGTGGGCACCGCAAAGTCGTTGCCGAGAAGAAGGTCGACGCCCTCAACTGGCAAACACTCAACGATCCCTACATCCAGCTCCCTGCACACCTCTCCCACTCTCAACTCCAACCTCACAAGTGGGTATGACCTCGTAGCATTTATACCCTGCACCACAACAACTCTGGCCGCATTTATCGGTTTCCCTGTGAAGTTCCTCAACAAAGTTTGCGAAGCCCCCGTATCCCTCAGCAAGTCAACCCTCCGTAGTTCACTCCCCCAGCTCACAAACCCGTGCCCCCGATGGTTACAGAAAGTGTCCCGGACAGGTGTCGAGCCTTCCGTACGCTTCTTTACCGCGTGTGCCTCAGCTGCTGACAACCTACCCCGGGCAGTTGCTGCAGCCTTCAGAGACACACCGATACTGTGAACCAATGACACCGGCTTAGCGGGAGTGTTACTAGGGCACTCACGTGAATAATGGCCTAGCTTCTGACATTTGTAACATTTCACATCCCCAATGGGCTTCTTCCCTTGTGCGGGCGAAGAAGGGGCCTGACCTTTAGTAAACGGGAGAGGCTTGTGTTTGTAGGTGTTATTAGGTGCAATGCATTTAGTGTGGTTATATGTGTCATAGGATTTGTTATTATCGAAAACTCTGGTGGGTGGGGTATAGCGCCCCTTCTGCCCTGACTCAGCCCTCTGAGCGGCACCGCAACCACGAATCAATGATAATCTGAAGTCTGCCATCTTGGCAGCCTCCTCTACTGTCTTGGGACATTTTTCCTTAATGTTCAGCGTTAGATCGGTTCCAGTACATTTGTAAAACTGTTCCAGATAGAAAAGTTGCTTAATTTCCTCAGCCGACTCTGCGTGCTCGGACCGAAACCAGTTATTACCTGCATCTGTTAAGTCCCGTGCGTGCTCCATAAAATTGACGTCGCTCTTCTTATTCACGCCACGGAACTTCAATCTATAAGTTTCGGGTTGCAGTTCGTAGGCCCGGAGCACAGCCTCCTTCACCAGTCCATACACGACACTCTCGTCCAGTGACAGTGCATCGTAGGCTTTCAACCCCTTACCCACTAGACGTGATGAAACTAATGCTGCCCATTTAACCTCCGGCCAGTCATACTCACGACACTTCTTTTCGAAACGAGCAAAAAACTCAGTCACTGCTGTCTCATCAAATGCGGGTACTAACTTAATTAAATGCGAAAGTGAGTCTGTAACCCGGTGCCCACCACCGAGATGACGCCCCGTGGTCTCTACTCTAGACTTCTCGACATCCATTTCAGCCTGGTACCTGGTTGCATCCTGATTGGCTTGGATTCTAGCAACCTCTATGCGTTCTATACTAGCCTGTTGTATCTGAGTCTCCTGCAGCTTAATCCGTTCTATACTAGCCTGTTGACTCTCTTGCAACTTAAGCTTAGCTAGTTCTAGCTGAAATAACATCTCAGGAGACAGGCCTGGGGGGGGAGAGCACAAAATGGGGGATCCACACCGAGACGTGTTTACGGGTAAGCCAGCTTGCCATTGAGAACCCTCCTGCTGCATCGTGCTAAGAATCGCTGGCTGAGGGCCCAGCTCAGGGGTAGAGTGGAATGGAGGCTTGGAGGGAACCCCCCAAGACCCCACTCCACCCACCGCCCCATCGCCATCACCCAACAAACATGCCACCAAATTCTTCTTGGGCCAACTGTCAGGACAGTCCCGCCCCAAAACCGTGGCTAAACAGCGAAGACCGTAACAATCAATAGCCTGCAGGCGCTGTTCGGTCAAAGGTGTCTGCAAAAATGCCCGGGCATCCCTCTCTCCACTTATAACACTCCCCTCCCTAAATATCTGTTGTACTTGCTGGTCACTAGGCTGTACCGTGTTATCCTCCCCCGTAAATGATGAGTCATTAGACATAGTGCTGGTTATACAATTGCTGTTCATAAAAAAAAAAAAAGTGCTTATTACTAATTGCAGTCTCGACTCACAAAATGTTAAAGATGCTTGAATGACTCTACTCTAGACACCCCTAACGAAACAATCTGCAAGTCCACCAATACAATAATGACACAATAAAAATTCCTCCAATATGCAAGAAAATTCTAGCCAGCTCTACTAGGTAGCATAGAATAGTTCTCCAAAAAACATGTGATAGGATACTACTGAATCTTGTGCAAGGTCGCCATTTTGTTACGGCTGGATCGGCAATACATATTCGGGATTCTTGATCGTAGGACAGAAATGGCTTATGTGACAACGACACGCTCGATTCCAGTCCCAAATACTATATGCTCCAGACAACAAAAGCACCAACGCCCTACAGAGTTATCGTCTACGGTAACGAGGTACCTTAACTCGGCGAAAGTGTACAACAGGGGTAGGCTATGAGGCTAAACTCCCTCAGACATTTATAGGTTATGTTATTACTAAAGAAATGCAATACTCAAGAAACTACGTTAATATTAAGCCTCTAATAATGTAGAATAGAAGCAGGCTAAAGGTATGACAGTGAAATGCTAAATGACAAATGTACACGCCTACTTGAAAGCGCGTGCACTAGAATAACTGTCCCCTACTAACATGCACTAGCATGTAGCATACAAGATGTTCATGATCCAGTAGATACCTAATAATACACATGGAAGGAACATAAATAGTAGTCACTTATTATAATAATGAATCTATACTTGGAATAACTAAAAGGTTGCAGGCAACAGTACTGCGCCGGTAGCCTACTACCACATAGGCTACTTCGCTTCTCTCACTCTGTCTCCCCTCTGAGTCCGTATGCGCCCTACGCAACAGAACTCCGGACACAGCAGCAAAACGACAGTGCAGTTAATTGATACATGAAAGTATTAATAGTGTTGTCTTGTGTGTGAGTAATGTGTATTGTAAAGTGTTACATACATAAACTTAAAGAGAGCTGCAATGCATAGTAAAATAAAGATATAACCCACTCATCATCCCCATGTGTTCTAGCTAGCAGGCCAAGTCACAGGAACAACGAGTCCCAGCACCGAAAGCGAGAACCCAGGAAAAGACTGCAGAGAACACAAGGACAGATAAATTACGTTACTCTACTATACCGGCACTACGAGCGAGCTGTAGTCTCTGGTACTACACTCGCTCCTGGCTCGGTAGGCAAATCAAGGCTAAGTCCTCGCCCCTCTACAGACAACTCCTGGGCATGGTCGGGCTCTTACACATGGCACTAGTCTAGTCACAAATTGGATGATGAGCTGGGCATATAACTCGTGAACATGTAGAACGTTCACCAACTATCCTCATCAAGAAGATCGCTGTTCACATTAACCCCTTAAATCTAATACATGTAAATATATGCTTGTCCTAAGAGTAATATGAGAGGTGAGTGCTGAAACTCCTTTAGGACCTCAAGGGAAGGTTATGCATTTAAATAGAGAGAAGAATGAAATGAGAGTAATGTCGTCAGAGAGAAAGAGTGCAACCGTGAGAAGTTGGGAGAGAGGGCAAGGGATGTTAGAATCTCAAAGGTTCTAGGCAACCTGATCATGGAACACACAGCGAGCCTCCAGGCAATGTGCAGTACGACAACATGGGCAGCCCAGGCAGCATAGGCAGGCGGCAATGGACTACCAACCCTGTCGCGCCTAGCTATAAGCGCAAGGCTGCCAACCGGTCCATACGTCTGGCAACCACCCCCCCGGCAGCGTGGCGCATTGCTACCCTCTCGCTCTGAAGCCCAACTCACTCTCTCTCTCCGAACTCCCATTGTCTTATCTATCAACTTCTCTATTGATACTACTGTACATATTAAATGGAAGGTCTCGACATGGCTTAAAACAAAACCCACCACTGGTTAGCACATGACGAGACCTTTGCAGAGATACAAAGAACATAGTTATACGTTGTCACACTCAATATAGGCAGCCAGCACGGTACAGCGGTACAGAGGTACCGCACAGTGGCGGTACAGTGGAGTACCAAGGAGTACAATCAGGTTGCGTTGCCACGCACTGGGTGCGTCACAGTCTATTACTCTAGAGTAAAAACTCAACAAGTTGCTTACACATGATCTGCCTCCTCTGAATCCAAATTGTCGGTCAGTAATTAATCTTTTGGATTCCAGGTAGTTAACCCATTTGTCCCTTATTAATCCTTCCAGAATCTTCATGAGGATGCTCAATAGTGATACAGGTCTATAGTTCAGTGGTTTATCTCTGCTTCCTCCCTTAAATATAGGAATAATGTTTGCTCTTTTCCATTCTGTAGGTACTATCCCTGTGTCCAATGATTTGGTCATTATGTCATATAACGGTATACTCAGTTCCTTAGCATTTTCTTTAATAATCCAGCCTGATACTCCGTCCGGTCCAGCGGCTTTGTTTGGGTCCACCTTACTCATTTTGTCTATGAGCTCTGGTCTGTTAAATGTGACTTCCGGCATTTCCTCTGTACCTATCTCATTGGATTCTGGTGCAATGAATTCTCCTTCTTTTGTAAATACTGATGCAAAATTTCTATTTAGTTCTTCCGCAATCTCTGTATCCTCTTCTATGATTCTGTTTCCACTTTTAATCTTTACGATCGTGGCTTTTATCTTCCTTTTGCCGTTTACAAACTTGAAAAACATTTTTGGATTCTTTTCATAGTTCTCCACTATCCCTTTCTCATGGTTTGCCTCTGACCTCCTCCTCATTTCTGTGTATTTGTTTCTCTCCTCTTTATACTTTTGCCTGTTATCTTCCGAATCCCAGTTTCTCATCTTTTTCCAGGCTTTGTTTTTTGCTTCCTGTCCTTCCTGTGATGTGTTGTGCCCGGTGTGAGCCTTGCACTCCTCTGCTGCGTCTGTGGCACCGCCTTCGGGTACTGCTGTGTGGGTGTTTCTCGCAGGTGCAGATGGGACGCCACATTTGTCGGACCATTCGTGCCAGTAACCCTGTTTGTAGGGGTTCTGCGCACGATGTGCGAACCTTTGCTGCCCCCTTCCGGTTCCTGCGGCGTTGATCCTTACCTGCCGTCGCCTCAGCGGTTTTGTGGTCTTCTATCAATTCCTTCATCTCCTCCTACCTCTCCATGTCCAGTGTTCGACCCCCTCGGCCGGTGATGGCTCTCGGGGGTCGTGTTTCCTAGTGCTCTGGCGAAGATACCTGGTCTCCCCCCCTTGTCCCTCGTTCTTTTCCTTTGTTTTATTTGACAAAGGGGTGGGGGTACGGGTTTGCAACACTTGATTGCAAGTTTGGGATTATGTATTGTTACAGTACATAAGTGTTTTTGCCACATTGAAAATTGTGTTTTGTTATTGTGTTCACTGTTTTTGTTGGTTTTGGAAGAAAAGGGATTTTGGGTACAGTACCTTTTTGGTTTAAGACAAGTCTATGTTTTTGCATTACTATGAATGACGGGCATGTGTTAAAACTGTTCTTTTTAGCTACTCCTCAGTTTTTCACTCTTTTATTAAACTCTCTTGTTTAAATTGTCTTTGTCATTCATAATTTTGTTTTATGCATTGTTTTTTTTGGTATGTTGGGCTTGGATGTCCTCCTCCTATTTGTTATGCAGCCTTGACGTTGGATTTGCCAAGACTACTAACAAATTGGGAGGTTTGACGTATCTCCCAACCTACCAAATAGGAAAACCTACTATTTGGTAGTAGTCTTGGAAAATCCAACGTACATAATACCCTCCCTCACGCTGAACCCCTGCCCATCCGCGTTCTTCTGCTGACGTGAGATGTGATGACAAGAGAGGGTCGCTCATGCGCACGTTCGACAGGGATCTGCACATGACGGAACACAGGATGGGCCTTAAGCGGTAACTAAGGTAAACCCCTTTTTCTTTTCTTCTATGCTTTTTTCACCTTCGGTGGTAGTTTTGGTTAATGTACAACGTCTCCTAGAGCAAGATAAGGAGTAGACTCTAGACGTTTTCTTTTTAACCGCGGTTGGAATGACGACATAGCAGTCAAAATAGACAAGTCGTCATTGCAATTAGGTTAATAGCCTTGACGTTGGATTTTCCAAGACTACTACCAAATAGTAGGTTGGTTTTCCTATTTGGTAGGTTGGGAGGTACGTCAAACCTCCCAATATGTTACAAATATGACATGTACTGTACCAGCTTTGCAAAATTCCAACTAAGGATAGCCCAATAAGGCCGTTAGGTGGAATTATGCAAAGCGGGTACATGTCATATTTGTAACATATTATGTGGTACTAACATTGTAAAATGCTAACTGAATAAATATTATTATTATTATTATTATTATCAAGCGGCAGATGATAGGCGAGTGTTGGGTGAGGAGGACGAGCGGGGTGGGGGGGAGAGAGGCGGTGAGGCCCAGTAGGGGTGGCTAGCCTAGCCGCGGAACCCACGTCAAGCCAATTAAGTCAACAAACAATTAATTTAAGGGTTCTTCCTCGCAAATGTGGATTAGGGGGTCGCAAATCAAGAGGAAATGGTGGATTTCCCTTATAATTCTACGGGTTAGTTCGCAGATGTGAAATCGACCTCGCAAATGTGGAATATTATATTTTTTCCAATTTTGACCCCCCCCCCTCGCAAATTAGAAGGATCGCATTTTTCAAGTACGCAAATTTGGAGGACGGACTGTATACTGTATATACCGGTATTTATAAAAAAAAAAATCTTCTATATTCCAACTTATTCCCTCTCGGGTATAGGCTCAGAGCCTGTACATTCAACACGGTGAAGCCCGTGAGGTCTCGTTCCAGTCTTAGGAGTGAGACATGTGAAGCTGCAACCAGCCTTTGCCATCTTGCCTTCGCATATATATGGAGCTGCTTCGCCTTCGGGCTTCACTGTCTTAGCCCAAAGACTCGGACCCTCACTCTCAGAACGCCACCTATTGAGCAATAAACTCACTAGGCATTGCTCCCCTGTAGCATATTTTGAATATGGAAATATTCATACAGTGCTATATACATACATACAATGGTTAAACGTTGTTTTCCTTTACTGTACACAGTACATTGTAACGGCTCAGACGTGGTTGCCTTTCCGCAGTTGGAATATGATCCAATAAAGTCCCGTCACAACACTGCCCCATCATGTCATCACTTTAGCTGATGTTAGTACAGGTATAGTGCTAACCGTGCCATAACAAAACTCAGCTAAGTCCAACTGCAGCACCTGCACCTGCAGTATCTGCAAATCACACCAGCCTCAAAAGTGCTACAAGACAGAACCATATGAAGATTCTACTGTACATAAGGCAACTTGGACTTCAGAACAACAATATCCTGCCACAACAGTGCCCCACCATGTAAACACTGTGGCCGAATCTGGCGTGGACCCAAGCAGTGCCTGGATAAGACTAGTAGAGTCCCCTGTGGCACCTATCCGCGCCCCACAGACCCTGACTATGCACCTTTCACCTACAACCAGAAAAATGGTGATGGGCTGGTCTATCAGAGTGAGAACTGAGTGATCTCTGCCATACCCATAGCTTACTCTGACTGTTCCTTTTACTTATATATTTTCTAGATGTCAAGTGACGGCGTCTCTTCCGTGGATTGACCTCCCAATCTACCAGATTGGAAGCCAAAGCGTCACATTTTTCCTTTGCCCCTCAACTTTCTCTTCATAATTGCTGAGGGGCACAGGGCCCTGGGTGGGGCTTTGGTTTCCCGGGCGTTTCCGCACCCTCCTCAGCTCCCCGCCATGGAGTGGCTTCGGTCACCCAGCAGGCTTTATTGTGGTCGGCAGGGAGGGTTCTGTGGGGGCGCTCGGTTATGGCCTTGGCCTTGCTCGGGGACTTAGGGCTGTTCGGCCAGGCAGCTTGGGGAACAACAACAACAACAACAATCAGAAAAGGCACATCATCAACAATCTCAAGCACTCACCTGCCTGTGGTCCAAACAACATAAGTAATATACACTTCAGACACCTAGGACCACAAGGCATACAAGCACTCACCAACATATCAAACTACAGTTATTCACACAACACAATACCAGACATCTGGAAGGATGGTGTCATCATTGCATTCCCTAAACCCAACAAAGACCCCACGCTACCCTCCGCACACCGCCCCATCACTACTTTTCACCCCCTCCAAAGTTTCAGAACGCCTTGTACAATAACTGACCACACACGCTCTACCACTAGCTCCAACACAACATGGCTTCAAGCCACTACACTCCACAAACACTCTTTTACAAACCTTACACAGAGCTTTTGACGGTATCAACTCAGCCAGACCACCACATAGATCACTACTTGCCACACTCAACATTGTAAAGCCTTCAATGCCATCCCCCGCCACAACCTAACAAACAAAATCTACAACACAAACATGCACAACAATACAAAGGGGTGGCTGGCCAACTACCTATCAGGCAAATATGCACATGTATCATTTGCCGGTCAGTCATCTTACATTAGAAACTTCACAAACGGAGTCCCGCAAGGATCCGTCCTGTCGCCCGCACTCTTCAATCTATACTTGCATGATATACCCACCCCACGCACCCCAAATAAATATAGCTTCCTACGCAGATGACATAACACTCACATGTACACACCAAGACCCAGACAGAGCAACACATATCCTTCAACCCTACTCACATGTACACATAAATGTAGAGAGAGAGACAGGACAACACGAGCTTAGGCTCAAATCCTGTATACTACAATTAGGTGAGTACAATTAGGTGAGTACACCAAGACACTGACAGAGTAACACATCTCCTTCAACCCTATCTCAGCACACTGCATGACTATATTGGAAAAAACCCAATATTATAACTAAAATCATATAAGAATTACTGTCACAGCACTTAGTTTTACAATGCCAAACTTTAACTAGAGGTGACTAAATATCATACGGACCTGCAAGTCATGTTGTTGAGTGACCAGTTGTTGTATACGGTGCTCGGACTCTTGCCGCACTTTGTCCAGTTCCTCCAACACTGAAACACATAACACTCTTAGTATAAAGCTAAAGTCCTGTAATCCACCACCTGTTAATCCAGAAATTCCAGGGAAGGGCAGATAATGTAGTCTGATCTGACACTATAAAAGTTGAGGTATAGTTTGACCTGAAGCTATTATAAACAATAGTTAAGGTATAGTCTGATCTGAAGCTATATAAACAATATTTAAGGTATAGTCTGACCTGAAGCTTATGTAATATAAACAATAGTTAACCCACAGAATGCTGACCAATTATCGATATGTCACCCCCAGTACTGGCCGATTTACCATATTTTTTGATTGGCTTAACCCCCGCACTTCGGTTGTCCACTTATACTCCACACTTAACCTTCACCGCGGAACTCGGTTGTCCTTTTATACTCCCGCGTGTGTAATATTCACAACCGCGTAACACAACAACCCGACGACATAGCGATGTCCGGTCAACACCAGGATCAAGATAACAGTATGTACTGTACTTAATTTTCCAATTAAGCTATCTTTCTACCTATTACCATAGCTTAGCTATTAAGAAAATAAGGCCATAACACCCAACACGCGCCGATTCCGCGAGTACGGAGCATAAGAGGACAGCCGAGGCGGAAGGGTTATCATAGATTTACCATAGACCTCCGGACCGTATGGGCCGGCAGGCCCTGGTTGAAGACTCCACGTCGACTCTCAGGAATCTCGCAGAGCCTCCAAACGATCCGGTGTGTGTGTGTGTGTGGGGGGACATACTAATAATTAAAATAAGTCCTGTTATTCTCAGGTGGGCATCGAGTCGGTTCTTAAACATATTGATAGATGTACTGGCAATTACATTATTTGGTAGCTTGTTGCCGCAGAATATCTTAGGTAGTACTTAGGACAATATTCACACGTGTGTGAACAGGAACAGCCGTGTAAGTATCAGATAATTATCGAGGAGAGGGTAAACAATCAAAGCTTTATGGCCGACCGAATCAACACTGTTTTTATGGGCTGAAACCAAGAACCTCAAGCAAGTTTTGGAGGCCCAAGACTGCCAAAGCTCCAGCCTGGACGGCATTAAGACGGCTGTAGTCTTAACTTGAAGCTATATGTACAAAGAAAGAGGAGATGCCCTGACCTGAGGTGACTTGAAGCTGTGACGTGTGTAGTTGTGTAGACAAGTTGTTGACCTGGTCCTGCAGACTGTTACACTCCTGCCTGGCCACCTGTCTTGCCTCAACCACTCTCACCTCCAAACTCCTCTCCTGCATAATACAGTACAGTACACCTTTAACTACTGCATCAGGCTGTATAAACCCTAGGTCACACAAGCCACTTTTTTTATATGCTGGAGTCTAAAATTATAAATAAAATCACACAAAAGAATATCAACAAATAAAAATAACTTTTACTTGTGTTTATCAATTTATGATGCAGACGTAGAAGCACTTGAAGCATGTTGAATGTTAACAAATTTGACGATGTACACATTGTACAGGATTGGTTTGGGATGTAATTAAATTGAGTGTTATCGGCAGTGACTTTTTGAAGAAAAAAGAATATAGGCTCAATAAGGCCAACAAATTTATGACTACAGTACTAAAAAATAAAATGTAAAACTTGTAAAACAAACAAACCAAAACAGGAACACACAATATAGAGACAGAACTTTTCAAAATCACTATATGGAAATAACAAATTGAAGATTTAGCAAACTAATAACATAAAACAACAAACCCAAAAGAGTAGTTACCATATTGAACCTCTCTTCCCTAAGCTGTTCCACTTGATTCCGCATCTGAGCCACCTCCTCCTCTAGCTCCGTCACCTGTACCATTAAAACCAAGATATAATACAACCAACACATCAACTCTAACAATATACCAATATAAACAACACATAACACATGTTACAAAACCAATCCATTAATGTTTTGCATACATATTTACAAAGAAAGAAATAGGCTTGTGAAGGCAAAGAACTAATTTTGTGATAGAGTGGTAAATGAGTGGAACGCACTGCCCCAGTATGTAGTCGATTCCGAATCAATAAGGGAGTTTGAAAGTAATCTTGATAAAGCATGGGGAAGACAAGATTTGAAGTTTGATTATAAAACAAAAATACAGAATAGTAAAAATGTTGCGTCTGCTACCGCCGCCGCCAACACCGTGAACGACCGCAGCAGTGCAAGTACTGGTACTGAGCTGGATACACAGGCATAGTTTGCCTTTTTCCAGAGGATCTACTGTAAGAAACTGTAAGCAACTGTAAGAAATATATATGTAGGCCTACCCATGCATATTTTACTAAAATACCTGCTATTTAAAACTTATCAATATAACCGTCCTGGTGGTGTAATGGTTAAGGTGGCAAAAATATGTGTGTGATAACCCGGGTTCGAATCCCGGTGGATCATATATACTTTAATTAATTTCATTGGGGGTGTGGTGGCGAGATTAATAAAAATAATATTAATGTCTATAAGGACCACAATAATTAAATATTCTTTAGTTACCAGTAGAGTGCCCTCAAATCATTATGATCTCATACCACCAACCAGGGATACTGATTTATTTTTAGTTTCATTGAAAAACTTGGAAAAAATCAGATCTGATTAGGAGAGTTATTGCATATAGCAACATCCAGCAGCCCCTTCTCTGTATCCTCCTACTTTCTCTATCCTAGTTTCAAAGCCAAAGGCAGATATTGTGCATATGTGCACAACAAACTCACTTGCTCTCGTGTTCCCGATTTCGACTCCTCTGAATTCTCAACTTTATGGCTCAAACTTTCCTGTCATTCTCTTACTAAATATTTCTGTGCTGTCTATCTTTCCCCTAACTCTACCAACTTTCCCAAATTCTTTGACTATCTAAACTCTACAGTGGAACACATTCTATCCATTTCTCCTTTCTCAGAAATCTCCATCTTAGGAGATTTCAACGTTCACCACCGCCAATGGCTCTCCTCTCACACTACTGATCCACCTGGTGAACAAGCCTACGTCTTTTCTATCCTAAATGACCTAGAGCAGTTAGTTCAGCAACCCACCCGTATCCCGGATCGCATCGGAGATCGGCCCAACATTCTTGACCTGTTTCTAACTTCTAACCCTTCTTCTTATACTGTCGATCTTTTCTCTCCTTTGGGCTCCTCCGACCATAAACTTATCTCTGTCACCTGTCCTATCTCTCCAGTACGGCCACCCGATCCTCCTAGCCGGCGGCGCTTGTGGCACTTTGGCGCTGCCGACTGGGAGGCTCTTCGGCAGTACTTCTTTGATTTCCCATGGAATGATTTCTGCTTCCATGGCCGAGGACCCTCGGAGAGTGCTGAACGTATTACTGAGGTAATCCTATCGGGCATGGAAGCATATATTCCATTCTCTTTCTCTCAGACTAATGCTAAAAAATCTTGGTTTACTCACGCCTGTTCTACTGCTGTCCGCAATAAGGAGGAAGCATTCAAACGGTACCGATGCCTTAAAACTCAAGACTCTCATTCTTCATATGTTTCTGCCCGGAATCAAGCCAAATCTGTTCTTCGACTTGCCAAACACTCTTTCATCAATAATAAATGCACTGAACTATCCAACTCTAGCTCTTCCCAAGCTTTCTGGCATCTAGCCAAAAACCTCTCCAACAATTTCTCTTCCTCGTCTTTCCCTCCCCTTTCCCACTCTGATGGCACAACCATCACTTCTTCCTCTGACAAAGCTAAACTCTTCGATCAAACTTTTGCTAGAAACTCCACCTTGGATGTTTCCGGTGCTATTCCTCCCTCTCCGCCCTCCTCTCTCTTACTTATGCCTAATATCCTAATCTCTTATAACGATGTACTTTCTACCCTCTCTGGGCTTAACACTAATAAGGCGTACGGTCCGGACGGTGTTCCTCCTGTTGTTCTCAAAAACTGTGCTTCCGTGCTGACTCCCTGCCTAGGCAAACTCTTTCGTCTCTGTCTATCCTCTAACTCCTTCCCTTCATGCTGGAAGTTTGCTCACATTCAACCTGTCCCAAAGAAGGGTGACCGCTCTCAACCCTCCAACTATCGTCCAATTGCTCTCATTTCTTGTCTTCCTAAAGTTTTTGAAACTATTCTTGCTTCCAAATTTCTTAAGCATTTCTCTTCTCATAATCTGCTCTCAGATCACCAGTATGGCTTCCTTAAGGGTCGCTCTACTGGTGATCTTCTTTCATATCTTACTAACTCTTGGTCATCCTCCTTTCGGGACTTCGGTGAGTCTTTTTCTATTGCATTAGACATATCGAAAGCCTTCGATAGAGTCTGGCATAAATCTTTAATTTCTAAACTACCCTCCTTCGGTTTCTATCCCTCCATCTGTGCCTTTGTCTCTAATTTCCTTTCCGGCCGTTCCATAGCCGCGGTTGTGGATGGCCATTGTTCACTTCCTCACCCTATAAACTCTGGTGTTCCTCAGGGTTCTGTCCTATCTCCTATTCTCTTTCTAATTTTTATAAATGATCTCCTTAACTGTACCTTAATTCCCATCCATTCATACGCAGACGACTCAACCTTACACTACTCCATTACTTTTTCAGAACGCCCCAGCCAGCAATCCCTCAACGACAAACGTAATGAAGCCATAGAACTCTTAAATTCTGATCTAAATACTATTTCCAATTGGGGCAGAGAAAACCTTGTTAACTTTAATGCTTCCAAAACCCAATTTCTCCATCTATCTACCCGTAAGGATCTCCCAGCGGACTATCCCTTATTCTTCAACAATACAAAAATCAACCCTTCATCTTCTCTCAATATTCTTGGTGTCTCTTTTTCTTCT